>PVKA01002683.1:0-121162 GCA_004027165.1 Ctenomys sociabilis | reverse complement strand
GGAAGGAAGGAGGGAAGGAAAGAAGGTTGGTTCAAATAGCAGTGAGGCTGATCCCAGTTTGATCTGGTACATAATTAAAGAACATAATAACATTGAATAAGCAGAATACAAAGTAGGAAGAAAGGTCCTTCCTTCCCTTCCTCCCTGCCTCTCTCCTCCTCCTTCTCCTTCTCTTCCTTCTTCCTCTTCCTCCTCCTCCTCTTCCTCCTCCTTCCTCTTCCTCCTCCACCTCCTCCTCTTCTTCTTCCCCCCCCTCTATTCAACATCATTTAGAACTATTCCTAGGCATTCCAGATCTCAGGATCATCTGGTCACATGACTTTCCATACTGTCACATGACTCATCTGCACAATAGAAAAGGTGAAGTAAATGGAAAACTTCGCCTCTCTTCACATGGCCATTTGTAACACAATAAATCTGGGTCCCTCGATGTCAGAATGCTGGGGCAATATTAATGCTTTGGACTTCAAGCAACACTTGACAAGCACTGGCAGAAACAGCAAGGATCTTGCAGTTATCATTGTTATTTCATTCAGTGAGAAGCCTAGAGGGAGGAAAGAACTCAAAATTGGACTAATGCTGTGACGAGCTGGCATTGGGCTCTTGGCTTCAGACTCTGTCAACATGTATGGGGCTGACCATTGTCACTGGGCCTTTGCAAATGGTTACTGGAATAGGACTAAACACAAAGACAGGGGGGACAATGTGACTACATGTCACACACACACACACACACACACACACACACTAATACTGAGAAATACCCAACCAGAATCCCTTATACACTGTCTGTTGGACCTCATGGCATGATTGTGTTACATGCACTGGGCATTATCTCTGTAGGAGCTTGCAAGCTCTGACTTCCGCAGATCTGGTGCCTGGCAGCAGTCAAGGACTGTGTGTAGATTCAAAGTTAAAAATGAACTCCAACAGGACTCACTGAAGACTATCAGACTGTTTTGTATTGGGTGAACAAAGAGTTCCTAATCTGGAGATGTTTATTTTAGTTTTTAAATAATTGCTACGGTACTTATTTCATTTTTAAACATTATTTATTTATTTATTTGGCAGAGGGTCTCACTATGCAGTTGGTACTCATGGTGGTCCTTCTGTCTCAGCCTCCTCAGTGCTGGGATTACAGGTGTGCACTACACCCAGTTTCCATGGCTGGCCCAGCACAACACAAGGTACCGAGATCTAACCCAGCTCCTTGTTCTTCCCAGCCAAGTACTCAGACAACTGATCTATCTCTCCAGCCCCAGTGATACTTACTTTAATTACAGAGGTTCCTAACACTGAAGATACTACAATAATTAAATTCCTATTCTGCAGCTGAGGAGAAGATGGAGAACAGGTGTTTTGCTCCAGGTGGGTACTGCACAGAGCTGAATGTCCTGTGCAGTACCCACCTGGAGCAGAAGAAGTACCCACACATCATCTGGAACACCTCTGGCTCACTGTGAACTTCAGCCAAGCCAGTTAGCCTCTTCAGTACTGCAGTCTTCTCAAAATAAGGACACAGGCATCTCCACAATGTGGTATTTCTTTAAGTGTTTTGCAGAACTGCTTTTGCCAATTCTCTTTTCTAAATCTCTTTCAGCTGAAACAGCATCTGTATTGAAATACCCAACAAAAATACAGCTGACTTCTCTCAACTCATTCAATTTAATTAAAAGCAATTAATAAATCCCTACTATGTATAGGATGCCAGAATGAATAGGCCATACTTCTTTCCCTTGGTGATTCATGTAGAGATCCGGTTGTTGAAATGCGAACCAATACATCAAAAGACAAAAGTTGTGAAAAACCCAGACATGGTGCAAAAGAAATGTAATTTGTTGCAGTCGGTTTGTACATGGGCTCTCAATTGGCATACAAAATTTCAGACTGAGTCTACATCACAAGAGAAAACAGAAAAGGCTTTCAACATTTTTAACTATGATCTTTCATCCAAAAAAAATTACTATCCTTGGTTATTGTATGTGCTCTCTTTCCCTCTAACTCGACTCTACTTTCAGCATGCACCGGTAACTTCTAAACACCCTACAGATTCCTGAAACGGAGCATATCCACATCATAAAGCCTTCAAGCCTGGTCTTCTTCACTTGTTTTCTGTGTAGTTTTCTGACATCACTTCAAGCCAGCCAAGGACCATTGATGATACCCCCATCTTCTTCCCATTATACAAATCAAACACAAAACACAGATTGTATACTACATGGGTTCTCAAAATTGTTTCCCCGCCTTCCCGGCCTTTCTGCTCTACTCTTTAAATCGAAGACCAATGCACTGTTTGCTGTAAAGAGCCAGACAGCAAGCACTCTCAGATTTGCATGGTGTCAGATTTCTGTCAAAAGTACTCATCTTCACCATTGTAGAGTAAGAGTAACTATGGGCAATGAGTAGGTGAGCAGGAGTGGCTGAATTCCACAAAATCTCTAAAATAGTAGATAAAATTGCCCTCACAATCATAGTTAGCTGTCCACAGTTTAGGCCCTCCACAGCTTCCTTCTGACTTAAAGTTGCAGCATGCCTCACTGGCTTTCCAGACTTTAGTCTTTATGTTCTTATTTATTCTATCAATAATGAATATAATGTGTGTTATCCATATGAAAGTGTATTGCTATTCATAAGAAAACTTACCTGTGTCATCCTGGTACACAGACACCATCGCTACTCATTTGAACTCTGTCTCCCAGTTCTTCTGCTTCCTCAGTGGTCCCCAGATACCCTTTCCTGGCTCTGTCCATACATGACAGGATGGCATAGTGCCAACGCAGCTGCATTTGAAACCTTGGTGTGAGAAAGCTATTTCTGGGCATCTTGTTAAATTGTTGGTCATCTTTTTATGACACACCTATGCTAGGACGTCCTTTCCATTGTTTTCAGAGGCAGTTGTCTTTTACATATGGGAGATGTCCTCTGTCCATCTCTGATGGTAGCATCCTGGAACTGAGCACTACCTCAGGAACACTAAAGATTAAGTTCTCAGGAAATTATTGAGTTGGTACCTAAATTATTGGTAACTCATAATCAATCATTATAGGCATACCTTCATTAAAAAACAAAACAAAACACACACAGTTTGGTGTAGTGGTGAACACCTGTAATCACAGCACTTGGAAGGCTGAAATAGAAGAATCACCATAAGTTCAAGGAGAGCAGCCTGGGCTATAAAATGAATGAACATCAACCTGAACTGCACAGTGAGACCTTGTCTCAATTTAAAAAAAAAAAAAATTGGTATATGCTACAAATCAATGTACTTTGCTTTATTCTTTTTTGGAAAACCAGTTGATCAGCATTCCACTGAAATTTTTTGGCTGACAAATATAAAAAACTGTCTGCTATGTATGATACATAGCCTAGGGAACAACAGAAAAGTATTCCTACATTTACTTTAATTTTCAGGCTCTTTTGTCACTGTGCAGGTGAAAACCTTTGAGTTTTCTATTGTTTCAAATTCCTGAAAACTGACAGTTTTGCCTGACAGCTTGTTTTCCCAGTTTCTTGTGCTTTCACGCTTTAGGGAATTTAGTTTCTGAATGTGCTGCAGTATCCAGAGTTCTCCTAGATTTGCAGAGCAGTGACTATGGGCTGAGAAGTATCCCCAGGAAAAATTAGAGAACACTTATATGGTCATAGATAGTTTCCATTATAAGTTAAATAGGCATTCTTAGTGCAAATCCTCAATGTATTATTAATAAATATTACATTGACATAGCATACTGGGAAATATTTGATCACAGCATAGTTAAATTAGTTTTGATCATATTAATAACTGCACTGCTAAACCAGAGTACAACTCATTAATGGAATAAGAAGAGTAGAACCAGGCTGCTCACTTGCTTGGCATGTGCTTAGCATAGGTGAGGTCTTAGGTTCAAGTGCTAACATCATTAAAATATAATAAAAGAAAATAAAGGATAGTGATTTAATCTCTGACACCATTTCCAGGTTCATTCACATGTAAACTTTGCACATGTGCATAAGCATGTGTGTATTTTATGACATGTTTTCATAAAATATATCGCAGCTATGTTTTTGCATGTTTTTGAACATGCACACAAAAGATGGACAGGGATGTGTGACAGCGCTTAGAAACGAGCAAAGTTGTGTAGCACTGGCCCTGAATGTTAACTTTACAAAGGTTTGCAGGGCAGGCAAGGGTCTGGCACACCAGGAAGTCTCTGAGGAAGAGGATGCGGATCTCCATCACCAGTACCCCAGACTGTCACCAGTGCAGTGACAGGCAGTTAGCTGAAACACTGTAATGTCCTCCCAGCCTAGCAGGAGAAAGCATCGTATTCAGGCCGCTGTCCATGGTACGGGAAAAATTCTCATTTGAGTACATAAATAGTCTTTTAAACTAGGTAATATGCTTTTTATCTCTGAAGGACAAATCCAGTTTGTAGAGCTATCAAAATGAGTTGCATGATGGGAGTTATCTGTACCTGTAAGATGATGTTTTACCTTGAGAGAGCAGGTCAGCCCAACTTGCTGTTTTCGTTTTACTCTTTCCATTTGAAAACACTTCCTTTTCTATCTTTTGTCTCCACCTGAGCTTTCATCTGTTTAAATTTTTATACTCACTTAGTTGTTCATTCCTGGAATCTATCCCAAGCTCTTTTTTTTTTCTCCTCTTCTTATTGGAAATCAAAAGAAACTTGTCTGTATTCCATCACTCAGTAATTCAGTAGCACTTGGTACTCAGTACCATGGGGTCTGTGATGAGATTAACCCTGCATTTCTAGGTTAGTTTCAAATGGTAATATTAATACAATGCACATAATTTCCAGGCCTACCATGCTGGCCCCACCTCCAGGATGCACTCAGATGGCAACTGAGACTGGGCATGCAGGTACGCGCCTATAATCCCAGCACTTGGGAGACTGTAAACAGGAGAATCACTACAAGTCCGATCCAACAGTGAGACCCTGCATCCTGTAGATCCTTTCTTAAAATATAGAAAAAATAAATAAATAATACAACGGACATGCTCTTGTCTGAAAGTTAGCATGAAGATAGCATTGGCCAGGTATGAAATCAGAGGGCCAGCTGCATAATCACCACCGTGGCTGCTGTGTGGTCAGGACACGTGAGGACCTCAGAGCAGACACCAACACCTGCACTGGCTAAGACCCTCCTGGTGAGACTCTGCACTCAACTCCCTGGAGAAGGCTCTTCACCTCCCATCCTTCTGACAGAGGCTGGTGCTTTCCATGACATTGTTCACCACTACCTAATCTTACCTAATCCCACTGCTTGAGAGGAGCACATTCCATTCCTCAGAGGTATGGCCTTTCTAATCACTTATTTACTGTTAAATTCCAATCAGAAGACAACTCAGCATGGTCTCCAATTTCATGGAGAATAATCATGTAAACCAATCCTTGGAGGGGCCTCTCTAGAAAAGTAAGAGTCCTGTGTTTTACCTTTGGCGATGTTTGTAATTGCACATGGCACTTTCACAGCACCAGAAGTAGCCTGGGTCAAAGCAGCTGATATATTCCTGTAACACCTGTTACCAAAAGTGTCTGTCTTAGTAGGTTTTTAAGGCAAGAAATGTTATTGGATCATCGTTATCAGGATGTGAAGTACTGAGGCTACTTCAGGGCTATTGCATGCAGCTAGCTTTATACCCAGCATTTATTTATTTTAATTTATTTTTATAGGATGGATTCTTAGTAAGTTGCCCAGGCTAGACTCAAACTTGTCATCTTGCTGCCTTAGCCTGCTGAGCGACTGGGACTGCAGGCATGAATAGTGTCAAATTTTAAAAGTTGCTTTACTGCAAATTTGAGGTTGCATACAACCGAAATTGTTTTCATATTGTTTATGACAAATGTAGAAAAATTTCTTTTTACTTGCCATTTTAGAAAGCTAAATCCATATAACAAATGTCTTATTATTTTAGTATTGAATTATTAGAGCACTATCATATTAGACAATCATTGCTTTATTATATAAAGGAGACTTCTAGATTTGACAAAGCCTTCTCTTGAGCTGCTTGTAGGCACAGGCATTAAATAGATGTGGGGATACCAGTGTGGACAGGAACTTAGAATTTTCCAGTGTTTGTACAGATCCCTGAGAGTCAGGGAGAGGAGTGTTTTAGTTTACTGTACCCATCCCACTTTAGTTTTGTTTTTGTTTGTCTGGTAAATAATTGTATTTTCCTTGGCTCATGTACACAGCAGAAAGAATAAACTTTCTTGAAAAATATAAATTGTCAATATTTTAGTAACACTTCCAAAAAGAAGACCCGGGTCTGATACATTCACCAGAATGTATGCAAACACAGCCCGCAAATCTGTTTGTTTTATGTGTTTTTCTAGCAGGTGGTAGGAGTTTAGTCTAAATAATGGAAAGCCATCCTGACAATAAAACACATTCGCAGAGATGAATTTCAAATATTCCAATAGGATTGCATTTAGCTGGGAAACTGTAAACAAACTTTCCGACTGTAATTCAAATTTTATTATTCTCTTCCTGTTCTGAAATGCATACGTTTTTTCCTTCTCAAAAATATGACAAAGGATATAAAATCCTATTAATGTTATCGCCTTCTTAGGATCGAATTTGGCCCCAGAGGAATTCAACTAAACGTCTAAATGTCTACTTTTCTGTTTTCAATATGATTACTTCGCTGTTGCAGTGTAAAAAGCACTTTATTTATAGGCCTCTGTGGATACACATATTTTCCCATACGGACAATTTAAGCATACATCTCCAAATCTAACTCACCACTGCATTCCTTCGAAGTCGAGTTTGCCTTCTGTTCCTAACAATGGAAGGAAGACCTGTGGAAGTGCCCCTGTCTCTGCTCCATGCTTGCCGAGCCAGGATCATCAAGCCCCTGCTCCCTGCAAGACCTTCACTGAGATCCATCTGAGTAGTGGGAGGCAAGCTGAAGTCAGTCACTGGTGGGGAAGGATGTGCTTGAAATCGGGAAGAGGGTCCACAGGACAGTTACTGCGGTTACTGCGGATTGGGCCGGGAGATTCTAGATTTCCCTTTTCATCCTTCCAGAGCACAGCCAGAAAGACGGCAGAGAGGAGAAAGATCTCATTGTCATGCTGGTCACTTCTGCCCCTCGCTCTGCTTGTACTCTCCTACCTCTGGTTTCACATTTTCTGGGGCCAATTTCAACGTGTATCACATGTTTTGCCAGTATCCATCCACCATCAGCTGCCCTTGCAGGGCCTCCCTTCCCCCTTCTCCCCTTCCTCCTGTCTAACTATGACCTGCCACTTTCTTGTCTTCTATTTCAGATTCCAGTGATCAGAAAGGATGTGCAATAGTTTGTCTTTATTTTTTCACCCTTTATTAAAAAAAAAAAAAAAGAAAAAACCTTGTACTTGAGAGACAATGTGACAATAACTGGTATGTCATGACAAGAAGTATGTATTTAGCAGACCAGAATGACAGGCTTTCCACCCGTGACACTTCTGTTACACATTGCTATCTTCAGTGCAGTTGCTTGGTTCACAAGTATGAGCAGGGTGAGAATCCAACCAATTAACTGTTAGTTTAAAAAACTTGATGCCTCTCAGGATCATTGCCTTACCCATCTAGTTTGTCTTTTGACCCTGACTTACTTGCTCAACCTGCTGATCTTCAGATCCACACTTCCTTGGCAAGGATAAAATTTCCTTTTTTCTGTGCCTGGGCAATAAATAATCACATGTGTCCGTGTGCTACCACCTGTACTTTATCCACTCGTCCATCTGTGTGCAGGCCATTTCCAGTACTCATCTACTTCATTATCTTTCTTTCTTTCTTTCTTTCTTTCTTTCTTTCTTTCTTTCTTTCTTTCTTTCGGCAGATTTATTTATTTATTTATTTATTTATTTTGGCAGATTTATTTATTTATTTATTTATTTATTTATTTATTTATTTATTTTGGCAGAGCCGGGGATTGAACTCAGGCCCTCGTGCTTGCCAAGGAAGCGCTTATTCCACTGAGCCATCTCCCCATCCCCTTCATTATATTTTCAAAGGGTTAAGATTGTCCTGCCAACCATCAAGCACAGGGTGACTTCTGTATTATTTCAGAATTTGCACTCTATTGCTCTTTTCTTATCATTTTGGTGAACTCCAAAGGAAGAAGAGTACACACCTCGCCCAAGCCTTCAGAAGGAGGAGTTCTCATATACTTAGGTTTGTGACTGTTTATGAGAAGTTAATAAACTTGTCTGTCTGTCATCTCCCAAAGAATATATGCATTCTTAAGACAGTATGTAATAGCACCAAGACATATGATGAAGCCTATAGTGCTGCTACATATATGAAGTGTGGTTGAAAGACACGGTGAACATTTAGACATAGTTAAAGACACATCGCCACTAATCCCATTAAATGTACCATCCCTCACTTTGAACATAATTGTCCTACCCTTCTGGGCATGGTGTTATTGCAATAAATACCTTTTCTTAATTTAAAAATTCCCATATTCTTTGATCATCCCTTGTATTTAGGAATTTAGTCTTTTTTGAAAACTTAGAAGTCATGTCTTAAATTGTCCCTTCACAGATGTTTATTGACTAATCAGCAAGCTATCCTGGCTTAGAAACTTAGTATGTGTCACTGCTGTCACTCTGTAGTAAGAGCACAGGGGCAGGCCCAGCATTCAGGGAGCAATGGACCATGGAAGGAACCAGGAAACAAGGAGAAACTTGGAATTTTCAGGCAATGATCAGGGAAGGTCCTTAAAGAAAAAAGTTATTTAAAATTTTTGAAAAGTTATTTTATGTTTGAATATTATCTTACTAATGATAGACAACCTTAGAATCTATTAGAAATTTAATATAGTGTCCTGTTTGGGCCATTGTTGTCCTTCTTTCTCTGTTTTTGATTTTTCCATGAAATGTATACATATAGGGTGGTTAAGACAAGGTCTCACTAAACAGTTCAGCCTGACCTTGAACTTTCTATGCAGCCCATATTGCTGTTGAACTCACAGTGCTCCTCCTACTTTGCCCTGCAATGTTGGGTTAAATATATATTTTACCACTTATCCCATTTGGCAACTGTTCTACTCTTTGCCACACTGCATGCCCAAGACTTTTATGGACTTACTCCATGACCCCTCAGAATAATGGCAGGAATTACATAATGGTACTTGAATGTAGGAATTGTGAACAACTGAGACATAATTTTTTAAGTAACTTAATGAAATACACTAGTGATCTAGTTGCAAAATCAAAGACAGACATCTTTCTTTCAGAGTCCACTGCTCTGCATGCCAATACATATGTTGATATTATCAACTACCTTAGCATTTCTTTTATGTCACTTACGTTGGCCCAGAATACCTTTATAGCCACAGTACATCCTTTCTTTCTTCAATTTATTTTGCCTTGCTTTCTTTTCCAATTCTTTTACATTCCATTTTTTGGTGCCTATGTTTCAGACATACTTCCTATAAATTGTATAGTGCTATATTATTTGAAATAATTATTACCTTTCTTGAATCTGTATTTTTTAGTCAGTCCTGGAAAATTCTAGCACATTATCTCTTTTTATTGGTTTTCTATCATGATTTTCTTTTCACTTCTGAAATTCCAAATAGCTATATGCAATCCATCACACTTTATCCACGGCATTTCAAACCTAGACTTCATATTTTAATCACTTTTTATTTCTAAGCTACATTTCGAGTACCCAGTTTCTTTTGGTTCACATATTTTCTCTCTGTAGTGTTTTCTAATCTTCTTAATACCACTAAAATATTTTGCATTGAAATTAACTATTTTTCATCCAAGAAGATCTGTTTGGTTCTTTATCAAATATGACTAGTTCTTCAGATTATCTCAGTCTTTCCTTAGTTGTTTGATTTTTTTTATCACTTTAAATAGCTTTTGATTATGTATCATCATCTCAGTGCTAAAATTTATCTAAAGTTTGTGGGGGAGGTTTTTTCTGCTCGATATTTCTACTAAATCTCATTCATTATAAAGGTGCATAAGCAAACCTACTATAAGTACATTGAATTCATTCTAAATAGTTCATACATTTAATACAAATAAACCTACCCAATATCCTAGCTTAGAAATGCAATGCACTCGGGGCCACTGAGATAGCTCAGTGGACTAAAGCACCTGCTTAAAACAAGCTTAGGCAAGCTCAGAGATGGGGATTTGATCCCCAGCGCCACATGCCGTGCCAGCTCAACCCCCAAGGTGGGCTGAGCCAGCCACAGAGTTCAGGCATGGTGGTGCATGCCTATAGCCCCAGCACTGGGGAGGCTGAAAACAGGAGGAACACTGCAAGTCTGAGCTGCATAGTGAGTCTCTGTAACAGCTAAATACACAAAGAGAGAGAGACAGAGACAGACAGACATAGATAGAGAGAGAGAGACAGACAGACAGACAGAGACAGACAGACAGACAGACAGACAGAAAAAAAGCAAGAGCGAGCAATGCACTGAAGAATTCAGGTTCTTCACATGGGAACTTCATGTCTACTTGTAAATGCTTCCCTGTTACTTTCAAGCACAATGAAACTATTTTATCCCATCAATAACTCTTAGATAAAAATTCTAAATTCAGCATATAACCTCTAATGAGCATGCATTGCTTTTGTGTCATTATAAAATACAAAAACAAAAATGTTGCAGGTGAGCCATGTTAAGTAGAAGACTGTCTTTACTTGTTTGTGTTTTATTTGGGGGGACTGTAAGCATAAGTTTTTCAAGGTTTTTGTCTTAAGGAATCCTGTAATTCCAGGATCAATCCAGAAACAATTTCCACTTCACTTCAAAAGATAATAGCTTGGAACCACTTTTTCTATTGTAATTTCTTCATTTGGGTGTTACATTCTATAGTCAGTGTAAATTTGAAAGCCATAATTTAGTTCAGCACTTCTGATGGAATAAGTTTCTATTTCTTCCCATAGTCCAAGAAAAGAAAGAACAGTTTCTTGTCACCACGTTTTGCTGATGAGCGATTCCCCCCACCCCCTCTGGCACATGCTGCACTGACATTTCAGCAGGTTAAGTCTCCTGTGGTGGTGAAGGTGTGTTGTTCCTACTTTCCAGAAGAGTTCAGCACTTGATTTCCACTTCTACCTTGGCCTTTAAAATAAAAACCTCGGGTGAGCAAATAACTCCCGAATACTAGTAGCTCAGCATCCTTGATACCTGAAAGCTTCTCCTATCCTAACGGATGCTCAGATGTAGGATTTAGAGTATGCATGTTACATTTTTTTCTGGATATTTGGAGCTACAGAAACTTTCAGGTTCTCATATTACCATGTCATAGGAAATAGAACTCTTTACAGAACATTATTTCTGACTTCTACCTGAATAATCTGAAATGTAATGTCATTGAATTTTAGATATTTTAAAATAAGAGTCAGTCATGGCACCACACTCCTGTAATCCCACCACTTAAGAGGCTAAGGCAGGAGAATTGCCATGAGTAAGCCAGCTTGCTTATGTAGCAAGTTCAAGGTCAGTCAGAATTGCACAGTGAGATCCTGTCTCTACAAAGAAACTGAAAAATGAACAAATACCCTAAAGTAAATTACCTCATATAAAGAAGCTTATATTATGACAAACCATTTAAAATGTGGCTGTTATTTTTAAAAATGCTTTCATATTTAAAAAGCCATTTTTAAAATGACCTAGAATAGCAGGGTCTGTATTTTGGGATAAATTCTTATTATTGGAAAATGCTGTGATCAATGAAATTGGTAGGAACCCTTGCATCATTTTACCTTAACAACCCTAAAATCATGTGTCATTGATGAACACGGAAACATTGCACAGCACAAGAAAGTCATCTAATTTATGTCACGCATGGAATTTGTACAGTGTCAAAAGGTTACCTGTAGATGGTAACCATAACAATAACAATAACAATAGAAAGAAGAAGAAACAGAGGAGGAAGAAGGAATTTGGGCCAACCACCTTCCTAAGCATCAAAGTCAAAATGTGGCAAAAAAAAAAAAAAAAAAAATGTTGAAATAACAAAGGCAAAAGCCAAGTCTACAAATGCAGAGCCAGCCAACGTGCTTCTTGCCTAGCCAGTTCCCAAGCACTATCTTGGGTAGAATCTCACAGTCTGGCTTTTCCATTGAAGAAAAATTCCCAGACTATCCAGAGACAATCATACTTGAAAGCATCCTAAAGCCAAAGAGAAACTGCGCTTCATTTTCTACTTGGTTGCACTGTCCCTATTATCATAATGCAGATTTTCCTGAAAACTTTAGCTGACTTTCAGATTTCATGTTTCCCCGTGTAGATTTACTAATTTAAAGGGGAGGAAAGTGCTCATAAATTATGTAGGCATCTGTATATGCAAAATAGTTAGGAGAGATATACAGTTACTTTCTCTTAGTTCAATAAGATTTGTGCTAATAGTGTTCAGATATCATGTCTGCATTTTGCACCATGAACAACTGCTATGAAGACAACAATATGTAATGTATTACTTATTGTAACTGTCCTACTGATCTGTTTTGAAACTGTCTCATTACTATTTTCTTCTCAATAAAATTAATTTAGAAAAACATAAAAGAGAAATTATGTCAGCTTTCAATGCTTAATATTTGTGAGGTTCAGAAACTATTTTCTCACATGCTTAAGATGAGCATAGAATCAAATCTTGCAAATCCAAAATATGTCCCAATGTGAGCATTTGTCAAGCTATTCAGCCCAAGCTGAGCAATCAAGAGGACTCCAAGACACAAGCAGAGCAGATAGAGAAGCCACGAATAATGGCCACTGAGCCCAGAAAAATATGATTTGGGTTTTTAAGCTGTGTGAAGCATGAGGATGAAGAAGTCCAGGAAAGGTTGGGTGGCAGTCTGCTGCAACAGGAAGGTGATGAGAGGCTCCCTCCCGTGGTTGGCAGCTGAAGGCGTGGGTTTGGAAAGCACTTAAGGTCCAAGAGGACCTCTGAGGAATTTCCATACTCACAGCAAACAAAGAAACCTGTATATGAGACTGGGTGACAGAGCCAGAAAAGTAGAGAGGAAAACCTAAGGAGTGTAGTGCATTGTTAGCCAAGCAAAGAGAAACTATCAAGAAAAGAGGATGCCTTTCAACTCAAACTCTTCTAACACTACCATTTTAGTGACTCAAAAAGATCAACATCGACCCATTGCAACACAACTGTGCTCATATTTCAGAGACTCATCTCCCCATGAGAGCAGCAGTGTTCTGGAGGGCCGAAAACAGCACACTTCTTGGTGATTAACAAGCACAGAAAGGATTTTAATAGCTATCTTAAAACATCTGTAACAGTGGGGATAATGACGGTGATCATGAGGAGGTTGCCAAGTCTCTTTGCTATGAGTCAGGTTCTAGAATCTTCTAAGCACTTCCTGGGTATGGTCTTACTAATTCTTCATGGCAACATCCTATGCTAGCATATCCTAATTTGCCTCTTTTTCCAGATTAAAACAAAAACACAAAATTAAATTAATTTATGCCCCACCAACAATTGACAAGGACAACTTTCTTAGCTTTTTATCTTGCATCCATTCCCTATAATGTGATAAACATGTGTTGCTTACTAAATCTGAAACAATTCTGTAAATTTTTCAATAACATATATCATTGAAATTAGGTAATGCATGGTTCTTCTCCAAAGAAGTTATCTTTTCATCAGTAACCTACTCCTTGGTAATAAAGTGCTAAGACCAGAGCACTATTATTTCTTCCCCCACTTGCCCTATACTCCTGAAACTCTGCAGCATTATCCATCATCGACCTCAGCATCTTCCCTACCTCTCTTATCAATCTAACTGGTAAACCCACAGCAAGCCCTAAGTGTCTATCTATTGTGGACTCCATCATCTTTGGAATTGATGATGTACCTTTTACTGCCATTCTGTTCTTTCTTAGTCTAGTCATTTTTACTACTCTTTTTTCATTTTCTTTATGATTTTCCTCCTCTACTTCTGTTACCTAAATGATTTCTGAAATTCCAGCTTTGTCTTTTTGTTGTCGTTGTTGTTGCATGAACCACAGAATTTCTTCAGGTAGTGTCTTCCACTATCATAGCACAATGACTCCTAAATCTTTCTCAAGTCCTAGTCTCACTCCTGAGCTCTATCTGTATATGGTAGGTGTGAAGTTAACATTTTTATCTTAGATCCCCTGTTGATATTATAAAATCCAGTACTCAGTTCATCAAATCTATTCTCACCCTTCTCCACCCCCTTGGCTTCCCTCTCCTCAGAGCCAAGGCTCCGCCAGTGTCCTTTCCATAGATAAGGGTCTAAGCATCCATCTGATTGCACAGTCAGATGTCCCAGTATCTGTCCAACATTTCTTTCTCTGTGCGTTACCTAGGCCCAATGGACAGAGCCAGAGACAGCTGCCAACCTTCCCTGTAAAGTCTCTCCAATTTAATCTACTTGATCTTTACTGACAAATTCTAGCTAACATAGGGACAGAAAGTGGTCTCCAGTGGATCGATAAATAGCAACCTGACAAAAGTGCTGATTTGATAATCAAATGTCATTTTATTTCAGCATGAAAATCCAGACATGTCCATTCACTTGATCATTCCCCTGACATATACAGAGATGTGCATAAAATTTACATGCTGATGTAGGTTGTTTCATAAAGGGCATTTTGTTTTTGTTTTTGTTTTTTTCAGAACACAATAAACACCTTTAATCTTGAATATCCTTCATAAGCTTCATGGCTTATTTTATGACATGTAAGCTGGAGATTTTTTTTTTTAAATGTGAATTTTATCTCAGGGAATCAAATGCCATGGAGAGCACTAAGAAAATGAAGCCTGGAACACATTCTTCAGTGATGTTAGGAAAAACAGCTTCACTGAAAATTGGTGAGCATAGGGAGCAGATTAGGGTGAATAGAATGTCATCCAAAATAAGGTTGTTGGGGATTAGAATTCCTAGCAAATGTATTGCTTAAATTGGAACGTAGTGTTTTAACTATAAGTGAAGCCATGTAAATATACTGAGCTGTGGAAGGCTCAAGTCAAGAGATTGGGACATTGCCCATCCTGTGGATCACCCACTACTGTTGTGGACTACTGGACTACGTTGGAATATTTTGCTGAATTCAAATACCTACAGTATTTGGATGGCGATGGAATACCCACCTCTGACAAAACTGAACAAAAAGGGGACATAAATGAAGGACCATTTTGTAGTGGGAAAAAATACATACATCTGTATATACAAAATAGTATAAATGTACAGCCACTTTCTCTTAGTGCAGTGAAAAGAAGATTTTGAACTAATAGTGTTTGGACAAGATATCATGTCTGCATCTTGTAGGAATAACTGCTACAAAGACAACAACATGCATTAATTGTTGCAACTCCGCTACCAACGTGTTTTGAAACTCTCATTGTAATTTTTTCTCAATAAAATTAAAGAAAATAATTTAAAACTTACTCCTTCCCCAAAATGGAGGAAAAGTACAAGAGGCACCAACACTGTTTTCAGCAAATATTCTGTTTCAATTCTTTCAATATTCCAATAACGTCCTTGACAAAAGAATCTATGTACATATCACATTTATGTTTCTGTGACCCCATCCCCTGGTGTTTCTCAGTGTCACCACCTTAGTGCTCCTGAAGATCTTGTCATCTATAGATTGTCTCTCCATTTATGCTTATGTAATGCTTCTTAATGATCAATCCCAGCGTATGTACAGTTTATTAGCAGGGATGCTACAAGGTAATTATAGTTGTTGTTCTTTTTTTTGTGATGGGGGGTTATTTTGTCTTATTTTGTAATACTGGAGTTTGAAACCTGGGTTTTCCCATTAAGCTACATTCTTAGCCCTTTCTATTTTAATTTTTTATGGTAAGACAGGGTCAAACTAAGTCCCAAAGTTGCCCAGGTTGGACTTGAACTTGCAATCCTCCTGCCTCAGCTTCCCAGAGGGCTGGGATTCAGGTGCGCAACACGACATCCTGGAAATCCACACTCTGTCCTCCACGTTGCAGGCCACCTGCAGTCTGCAGTGTGAATGGCTCCGATTGCTGAGCTGATCTGCATCGCAAGCTGTCAGCCAGATTTCCCCACTGTGAGGTGATCGCTTTCCCTCTTGAAATAAATAAATGCTGCATGTTTTAGCAGATACTTTGAGAGTATGTTGCTCTCCTAACTTTCACACGCTGGTTTGAACCTAAGTTTCCAATCTCCTGCCTAAATGTGTGCCCAATGGTGGTTTTCCTATTTCAATATTTCTTTACATTTGCTCAGTAACAATGAGCAATGTAAAGCTTTCGGAAAAGCTTTCAATCACTTCTCGTCGCATATTCCTTCTCACACAAGGAGATGCACGAGTTCTGGTTTGATGCAATGAGATGAGATTCTGCAACATTTTTAATGTCCCTTCCAATCTTTCCATTGATATTCAAAAATATATTTTAGATATTCACATTATTATTTTGCACTCAAATTGTACAAAATTGTCCCAAATTGGGCAGTCGAAGCCATGTCACATTGCTTCTTGTGTCATCCTGACATGGCATTGTCATTACGTGAATATTTCTTTATGATAAGGAAAACTGTTCCAGATCCTGTGGCACTCACCCTGATACAGCCAGTCAACATGTCATGTCCCTAAGGCACTCCAGGTTTAATCAGCAGGGAAGCCAGGATCTGGGTTATGGGAGTGTTCATTGTTTCCGCGATAAACCTGATCCCCGGTGGGTGATAGGAACGATCTTTGTTTTGACTGCAGACACAACTCCTCCTGTGTGTATTTGTATGTCTCTGTGCACATACAGCAAAGAACAAGGTTACACTGGTGGATTCAATTCCCATGAGACCCCACAGCATTCACGTTCACTTTCCTACATTACACATTTGTGCCTTCTTTCCTGACATTGAGATCAGACTTCTGCTCTTCTGAATGAGTTTATCTGCTCAATCAATCCCAAGTTGCACTAGGTGTACATTGCCTGTGGCTTCCTCCTGCACTGACAGTTGCTACTGCTCAGTCACTGCCTGGTGCCCTCTAATTCTCCGACTGCTTGAGGTGCTTTGCCTGCATATTACAGTAGCTTTGTGACTGTGTCATTTGAGAACAGAGTCTACACTGCACAATCTTCAAAGATTATACTGAAAAGAAGATAGAAAATCATTGCAGACAGCCTATGGTGCTCCCAAGCCCCTCTCTGATTTCAAAACTTCACAATTCTGAAATAAATGTAAATAAAGAAACCTCTTGTGCACAGGGTTTCAGACACATCACACTTTCAAGTTTACTTCTTGTTTGTTTTATCTGTTCCATCCAATTAGTGCTATGGTTTACAACAACTTAGCCTGGCATTCTGGTGTCCAAACAATGCCAACATGTTTTCAGCGATGTATGTGGGAATTAAAGCTTTAAAACCTTGAACATTTCTGAATTTCCTTTCTCAGCAAGAGGGCTAATATACTGGGTAAATTTCAAATCAGAAATGAAGTTTTTATGTGCTAAGTCTTGAAACAAAAATCTCGAACATGACATACAGTACAATAGTTACCTCAACCCTGTGGAAGGGGGGATTCCTCGGTTTACTAATATGAGAGAGATGCAATAGAGAGTGACAAGGTGACAATTCACTGTGGTTTGTATGACACACTGACAGTTGAGAGAGCCCATCACAAGAAACACTATATTTGCTATCCTGAATTCCTAGATATAAATTTAAGCTCCAAAACAAAACATATAAGAGTTTTACCTCCTTAACTTAAGCAATTTTTATATTGACAGTTGCTTTTTAATTTAGGTTTTATTTCCATTTTATACCTGTTCATTTCTGACCCTCAAAATCCTACCTGAAAATTTATTCCTCTAACCAGTCTTATTATTCAATGAGGCAGGTTAATTCTTGGCCTTTGGAGTAGTGTATGAAAATGCCACAGACACTAACACAGTAGTGTTATAATTCCCTACTGAAATTGTATTGGAAGCCTGGCCAGATAGCTCAGAGGACTAAAGTGGCTTCTTAGGGAGAGTTAAGCAGCCAGGGTTCAATCTTCAGCATGCAGTGCCAGCCCCGCCCACAGGGCACAATGAAGTGTTAATTAAGGATGGGCATGGTATGCACACTTCTAATCCCAGCTCTTGGGAGGCTGGAAACAGGAGAAACACTGAGTCTGATTTATGTAGTGATACCTTATGAACCCTGTACTAAATACATATACATATATATATATATTGGATCATAAAAGAAACAAAATGCAAAATAAATCATATGTTCTTCTCTGGTTCAAAAGGAGTTAAATCACCAGAAATTGTAGTATCAAAGTTTAGTTCCAACCTATTTAACTTGTCACATATAAGGAAGTGGTCTGTATCTCCGCATTCATTTTGTTTTGCAGGCCTGATTAGAAGTGATATTTTCTGTAAATAAGTGAGTTCTTGTTTTTACAAACTATTTGAGAAAGTGATGGCAGATGCGTCTTTTAATTTGGGATAGTTGTTCATTATAATCTATCTATTGTTGCATTATAATTACCTCAAGCATAATAGCTCAAGACAGCAATCATTTATTATCTTTTTTCATTTCCATGCAAAGTGAATGATTCAGAAGTGGCTGAGTGGCCAGTCCTGCTGAGGTTACTGCTACGTGTCTTTTGGTTCTGCAGTCTGAGGGTTTCAGCCTCTTGAGTTGGATAGAGGCTTTACTTTGGTCCTACTGATGCAGAGCTGGCCTGGTCCTGGGGTACATCTTAGTACCACTGCACACAGGCCCCTTACATCAGAAGACTTGAGGTTTCTCATGGCGCCTGAACTAGCTGCCCTTGAGTGAGAGATCAAAAACCCCAGGTGCAACTTCTAATAACTTTTGTTTGTTGACCACAGAAGTCAACTAACCCTTTGACTCCTGCAATGATCTTTCTATTACATGTCAGCCATGATTCAGCATAAGAGGGCACTACACAAGTCATTACTACTAGAATTCATGGAAATTATGAATTGCAAAGTGAAGGTTTATGACCATCTTGGAGATTGATTGAAAACTTCACCCTGTAGTCCACTAAGACTCACATCTCTTCCATATATGAAGTACGTGCTTCCATCCCAAAGGGCTTCCAAAATAACATTCCATTAGCCCCTCTGCTTCAAGTCAAGTTAGCTTAGGGAGTCCCAAAGGGAATGAAGCCATGCGGGTTATCCCTCAAGCATAGCTACTCAAGGACAGTGCCTCTTGATCTAAGAACCTGCGATGGAGTCTTATTCTACCCATACAACCAATGCAAAATACCAGGATTTCCATGGAAGAACCAGCTTAGAATATCTAACTCCAAAGAGGAGAATAGGGTTGGGGTGATAGCTCTGATTCAGTGTGAGAGGGCACTCTCTTGACCAGGTTGGTTTAAGCTCCTGCCTGGCAAACACAAGGACCTGAGTTCAATCCCCAGTACCACAGGCCATGCCAGCCCCACACCCACTGAAACTGAGCCTGGTGGTGCACACCTGTAATCCCAGCACTGGGGAGGCAGAGATAGGAGGAGCACTGTGAGTCCAAGCAGTGTAGTGAGACCCTGTATCAGAGACAGATAGAGGGAGAGAGAGAAAGAAAGAAAGAAAGAAAGAAAGAAAGAAAGAAAGAAAGAAAGAAAGAAAGAAAGAAAGAAAGAAAGAAAGAAAAGGGATGAATAGGAAGCATGTAGAAGGCACTGGTCCATCTATTCTGAAACCCAGCTACATTGGAAATCTGTTCATTAGAATTCAGTCTTTCTATTTCTAAGAAACAGTCCTCTGTGATATTTAGTTCTGCATTTCAAATTCTCCACTCCGCTATTGTGAACCTCATTCTTTTTTGTTTAATAATTGATAATCTATATTTAGAGCTAGGTAGATTCATGTGCCTGGAGGTTGGGAGACCAAAGGTCTATTTTGCAGTACAAGCTTATGGTATTATTAATACAGTTCCCTTAAAAATATGTGGGATGACTGTTATGCAAATTTATCATAATTAATAAAAAGGCACATTCATTATCACAAATAGAAATGGTCCCTGCCTTCCAGAGTGCCCAATCTATAGAAAGAAAATACCTGTAAGAGTGTTATAACTTAGGGCCAGCAAGATAGTGCAACAGGCTAAGCACGTGCTCAGGCAAGCGCAGGGACCAGGGTTTGATTCCCGGACCACATGCCTCATGAGCCCCACCTCTGGGCATGCTGAGCCAGCCACTGAGACCAGGTGCTGATCTGCAATTCCAGCATTGGGGAGGTGGAAAACAGGAGGATCACATGAGTCAAATCTGTGTAGTGAGACGCTCTACCAAATACATGAAATAAAAAAAGGAGTATTATAACTGTTATTGCTTAATGATAGGCTCTGTGAAGTATATAGATAATCTTTGTGTACCAACTCTCATCTCACTAAATTCTTCTCTGAGATGTAATCTAATGTATTCCTGAAATCTTAACATAGACTTTCTAGTCTTATCTTCTTACCATCATTAGATCATGTTTTCCTAGTGTTTGATCTTTGCATGGAAATGATTTCTTATTTATTTTTTTACCATCTGGATAGACTATAATTGAGGAAATATTTTGCACAAAAATTCATCATCAAGTCATAGAGTTTCCCTAATTTATGAGGTTTTCTTCAGATTTTTTCTCTTCTAGCACAAGCAAAAGGAAGACGCGGTACCAGATAGCACTTTCCGTATTTTGCCTGGAAATGTCCCAGCTAGAATGCACTATTTATTAAGGATATCATTTCTTCCTATATTATCACAGATGGTAATTTTGCTAAATTTTCCTGCACAATGTAGCAAGTATCCAATGTTCTCCCATTTCCAGTAACATTTTTCTTAACTTTCTTTAAGCCATTACTGACTACTTCTACAAGAATGATTAGGTTCCTGTCCAGCAGTTCCTTAAAGGTTTATGCAGTTTATTTTCACAACTCAATCCATATATCATACAGGGTTCAGCCTGGAAGTTGAGCTAGGGGTAGGATGAGGAATAAAAGACAGACAGACGGAATCTATCTATCTGTCTATCTATCTATCTGTAATGTTGTCATGTTCCTTGTAAGTCATTTACAGACAGACAGATAGAACAGAATTTGTGGCTTACCCATCCAGTGATCTTATTCTGCCCTGAGATATTGTGAACATCAGCATTCTTGCACACAAACAAGGGAGAGAAGGAGCAATCCTAGGAACATCAACAAGACCTTAGTTTCTATGTCTGATCATGGGGCCTGGTCTCCAACAATATCACAGTCACATTTTTAACAGGCACAAGTTTCTATTAAACTTGTCTTCCAGTACCAACTTATTCAGTAATTATCTATAGTTGTGTGATAACTCTTGCACAGTTGTGCATCTCTCCTGAAGAAAACTGAAACCATGACAATGTTTCTTTACCTCTCATGGCCCCTCCACAAACCTACTCAAGATCATGGCACAGTTGTGCCTTCTGGGAAAAAAAAATCAGACAAAGCAACTTGGAAGCCAGCCTTGGAAATCACCGCCACCACCACCAGCTGGCAAGCTTCACATTCTTCTCTGGGAAAAGACTTAGTTCATGGTGACAGGGAACCACAGAAATATGTAGACATCTGTAGGCAAAGATCAAAGAAAACCCTATGGAAATTTTAAGGACAATCTAAAAGAAGAAAAAGAACAACATAAATTTTAGGGGTTATGCAGTATCTTGTCCTAGCATTATCTTTTCCTAGACTATGTCTCATGTCATAAAATGAAAGGCCTTGAGGACTCCAAACACAGCATTGTTCTGAGTGACTGACGAAGTCTTGTTTTGTGAAGTTAATTATACCCAATTTGTTGTGATTGGGGCTTACGCAGCTGCTTAGCCTGATAGCAGTTCTTGTTTTCAGCAGTAGATTGACTCATTCTGAAGTCTTTCTGAGTTAGTCGGGATAGTTAGAGACTCTCGAGTACTCACAAAAGCAGAACCAAATGATATGATTATTATGAGTGGTCAATAATTATTACAGCTGGGTGTTTTCTCTCTGCTAAGTTTAGACATTAAATCTCATTCAGTTTTATCTTGATTAGACAATTGAAAATCATGTGTGTGCATACAACTATTCTAAGTGGGCCACTTATCCAAGTTCAGCATTTTCCTAAAGGGCTAAGTCAATGCAAATAAAAAATGTGACTTGGAAAAAATGCACACACACACACACACACACACACACACATCATGTATTCGTATTGAAATAGAGCCTCTAAGTTTTAGATCAGTAAAGTTAATTTGAATGGAATTCTATTTTTACACAGTACTGCACTGGTAGGATACAGAATGCATCTCTGTGATTAAAACACGAAGGAGGTTTAGATGACAGTTACTAGGTTTTAAATAGTATAAGGCATTAATGGAGTGACAAAAGAGAATTTTAATCCCATTGAAGTACTGTGGTGATGTACAATGGTCAAAAAGAATATGACAATTAAAAAATCTCCAATAGACAGTTTCTATTTTCATTGAAAATTTACATTTATCCTTTTAAATGGCATATGTTCATTCTAATTCCTTCTGTATAAATTGGCTGTTGCTACAGATAAAATATTAGATGAAGTTATTTTCTTAATAACTCCAAATTTCTAAGCCCACTAATTGATACAGTTAAAATTTGCCCAGTAGGCAAATTTGATATGAGGAACAATATAAAAACAAGAAGCTTTTGAGAGCTAGAAGTGTCTTTCCCTTACAGATGGCAAATTTTCTGTCATGAGAAGAATTATATATATTTTTCAAAAGGATAATAGTAATTGATTGGTGGTAATACGTTGAACTTGCCAGTAATAAAATTTTTGCTGTGTTTCACACTGGGTACACGTGCATTCTATTTCCTAGTAGAATCAGCAGCAATATGGACTATGGGTTTCATTTTCCTTGTTTTCCTCTTTTACATTTTACTCCATCTGTTACCATTTGCACAACTGTACCATATCAGATACCTTCTCTAAGGTGGATATTCAAAGCAGAGTACTTAATGTTAAGCCTGATTTTGTTTTTGTAATGTTCCTTTGAATTTTATAAGTTAAGAATTCATTTGTGATGCAAATCTCTCTTGGGCTTGTGTTCTACGTTGACCCATCCAAAGGTTACTCCTACTACTCATGGAAGAAAGTTCTGCTTTTCACAACCAAATAAAAGGCCAAGTCTGCTAAAAAAAAAAAAAAAAAAAAAAAAAGCATATATTAAAAGTATAAGAGAAAGGAAACAAGGTAGTCGAGAGGAATCTCAAATTCTGCATCTTCATGAGGGCAGGCTCAGGCTAGGATGCTGTCTGAATGTTTGCTGAGGTCATGGTTGTGGCTGAGAGAAAATTCCCATCACACTGAAGTTAAGAGGAAAAAGAAAAGGTTCGTTCAGGCTCAAGGTCTGTAGAGGTTTCAGTGCATGGTTGTCTGGCTCCAAAGTAGTGTAACATGGCAGAGAGCAGTGCACAGGAGAAACAGCCCATGGCAAAGCGGGGCAGGGAAAAGGTAGCCTAAGCATCAAAGCCCTGACTGTCTTCTGTCTCTCGATATCCATCCGGGCTACTTGGTCTATGGGTGATACCACCCCTAGGGTGGGCCTGCCATTAGCCAAACCTACAAGCCTGCCAAACCAATCCGCAGACTAATTTAGCAACCACAAACCTTTAATCCCAGCATCACTTACCTAATCTCAGCATCACACATCCTAGATCAATGCCTCTGAAAAGCCCCACCCATGAGGTTATCCACAAACATACAATCCATAGCAGATGTCGAACAATGAGCCTCGGATGTACTGCGAAAACCCTCACAGAGAAAATTGGGATGACAGTAGTTTCGAGAGACAGAAATTCACCTGGTAATCCCTTACAGTTAAACCCTACCTTCTTCCCTCGAAATATCCTCATATTCTGAAAAAATTCAACTTCTGTGCGATATACAACATTAGCAAGAATAAAGGAACATGGGAATTGGCTATCATATCTGAGCCCAGGTTAAATAGCCACAAGAATCTTACCAAAGCATGCTGGCCAGTGGTTTCACAAGTGCCGTTTCTTCTCTCCCCCAGGTTTTCCGAACCAGATGAGGAACTCAAGCCACTCTGCTCTTCAGCCTTCATTCCAAGGATGCATGCAGCTTATCCAAGTGGACGACCAGCTGGTGAATCTATACGAAGTGGCCCAGAGGAAGCCCGGAAGCTTTGCCAACGTCAGCATCGACATGTGCGCCATCATAGACAGGTAAACAGGCTGCACCGCATGCCGTAGCGTTTCGTCCAAATGCGACCAGTTCATGTCGGGACATGCAAAACACCCAGAGGACACAACGACAAAAACCAACTAGTTGGAAGTTGTCAGCTGCAGCAGTTAGCTGTGCCAGCGTTTACATAGAATGCATGACGTTCCAGGGTGCTGACCTATTAGTTCATCAACCTTCAGTGAATGTGAGAAGTGAGCAGACAGTTTTGCAAACAACAGCTGAGTGACAGTGGGACTCTGACAGTAGCTGTGCTTCCTGCACCCACAAGCAGGACTGCTCCTTCTCTCCTTATCTGGGTCATGACGGCATCAGTATGTTGTTCCCTCCAAAGCTACTTTCCGAAGAAAAAGAAATATTACGAAGTGTTCATTTGCAAATGGTGATTTATTGACACAGATTATTTAGGATAATTGATTTTCCTTGTAACATATACATATAGAAACATTACAAAATCTAATTATCCTTAGTTTTGCCAACCTGCAACAGAGCTTTTCATAAAGACTTCACTTGAATTTTCACAGGGTAGAAAGATATAATTTTCATATGAAATATAATTGAACTGTACATACAACTTTACCATACTTTTAAAAGTGCCTTTCTACATTAAAAAAATTAACATGGAATATCTTGTCTATAAAGAGATATCTTATCTAACTAAGACAAGAAGTTTGCCTGCTGAATTAATGTAAATTTCTAAGCATTTTTCAAAAAATATATATATATATTTACATATATGTTTAGGACAGGGTCTACAGGGTCTCACTATATAGACTGAACTTGTAGTGATCCACCTGTGTTCCACCTCCCAAGAGCTGGGATTACAGGAGCTCCACCATGCCCAGCCTCAATCACCATCTCAGCATGCCTCAGGAGTGGGCCAGCATGGCAGGCCCAGGAATCAAACTCTAGTCCCTGTGTCTGCCTAACCAGGTACTTTAATCAGCTGAGCTATTTGGCCAGCCCTATTTTCAAATCTTTTGAGGAAGGGCTATCTTACTCTGAAAAATAGTTGCATTAACTTTATGCTTGGAAGACAAAAGTTCATTAAAATCTTTAATTTTGAAATAAACTATCCTTTTTACCCAGTCTGTCCCCCAGAAAATGCAGACCTTAAATCAGATTAATCTTAATTGGAGATCCTAAGGAAGTCATTTAAAGACATAAAATATCTTATGAATATGTAAAATATTGTTAGAAAGTAAGTCTGTTTCCATAAAATGTTAATGAAATGATGTTCATGTGAAAGGCAAATCACAGTCTATTTTGTTTTATAAAAATAGATTTCTTTCATGTGTAAGTATGTTTCTAAGAAGATAAAGGTAGAACTCACTGTTTATTTTCTATTACATGTAGAATATTATTGGTACTAAAGAGCCTATGCAGTTTATATTTGAACAGAATTATGAACAATTGTAATTGAAATAGATACCTAATTTTTGAGCCATTAATAATGTATTACTTAAGGCTGAGGAAACAGCTCGGCAGTCTAAGCACCTGCCTGGAAAGCACAAGGACCTGGGTTCAGTCCCCAGAACCACATGCCACACTGGCCCTGCCCCCCAGGTGTGCTGAGCCAGCCATAGAGACAGGGCTCAGTGGTATATGCGTGTGATCCCAGTGCTGGGGAGGCTGAGGCAGGAAGATCACTAGGAGTCCCAGCTGCTTTGTGACACCCTATATCAAATAAAAAATGAAAAGTTTAAAAAATATAATATTAATTATTTCTGCCTGAAGCAAATGGTATCAATTATTAGAAAAGCTGAGAGGTGGATATTTTAGAGATTTTTTCCTGCATTAATTACTTGCACATTTAAAACTTATCCTCTGTGTCAGACAGTTTTCTTTGTAATAGTTATATAATATATTAAATACTTTTTGTAATTGTCTTTTCTTTCATGTCAGTAAATTTAATGAGAAAATACTTCCTTTCAACAATGCTCCTGTTGGGCCAGCCAAATAGCTCAGTGGATTAAAGTGCCTGCAAGCAAGCACAGGGACCTGGGGTTCAATCCTCAGGCCTGCTGTGCTGGCCCTGCCCCTGGGTGCACTGACACTGCAATGGAGACTGGGTGTGGTGGCGCAGGCCTGTAACCCCAGCTCTTGGGAGGCTGTAAACAGGTGGATCACTATGAGTCTGATCTACTACTGAGACCCTGAACACCCTGTAGACCCTTCCTTAAAATACAAACAAACAAACGAAGCAATGCTCCCGTCACCTCATTCATCTTTAAGCTAGGTTTTGTATCTACAGTCTACTTAAACAAGTGCACTCACCAATCATAACAGTTAAATTATTTGCTGACAAAGAAGTGAGATTTTAATGTTTTACTCTAATGAAAGTAAGAGTCAAATTAGCTCGAGAAAAGAGTAGATGAGATTCTGGTAAACATAAAGCAACTGTGTCACTCCCACCCTTGACCCCAGGAGGAAACCAACATGAGGAACCTGCAGGAGAGAAAACACAGATTTCAAACACACGTCTAAATTTCTTTCCAGATTATTCAGTCTCCCTGATGTCTGTGTTGTCAAGAAAACTGTCACAAGACTGCAAGGCATACTCTTTCCTGTCCTTTAGAAAGTCAACCTAGATTACCTGTAGAGAGAAGCAGCCTCTAACACAACTCTACATGTTTTCTAAATCTGTCATGCATCATGGACACCATGCTTTGCCTGCGCTGTTGCGTTCAGGAAAACAGCTTCTATACATTAACTGGCAATAGGTGAGATGCATTTCCCTCTTCATTTAAAATATCCCTAGTTTAAAACCTTAAGATGTGAAGTGCCGCATTTTTCTATGTACGATGCACGTGTGCTATTGACTCTATGACTTTACTCAGCTCCACTGAAACACTTGGCAGCCCTGTGTCACTTAATCTGTGTGCTATGCAGATCTGCTCATAGCAGTGGCCCATCAGGATAATCTTTGAGAACCATGCACCACAAACACATCTTCTTTCTATGAAACTTCATAGCTGCCTTGTATCTACCACTTTAAGTACTCTCTAAAGAACCCTACTCTTACTTTACTTTTTTTGCTTTCAAATTCCAGCTTGATTTGAGAGCTATTTTTAAGGGTGGAAAAATGATAAATGAGAACATAGGGTAAAAAAAAAAATAACAGCTACTACAGGCTTTTTATAATACATTTAGAGATAATAAGAGCAGCTGCAATGATTTGATGAGTTAGATGTAGGGAAGCAGTTGGGAGATGATTCTGAAAGCATTTTTTTTGTCTGTCACATGGGAATACCCTGTGATTTTTGCTTCTTTTTCTTTCTTTGCATATGCATTTTCACATAGCTCGTTTTGCTTACTAGTTTGCTTTCTGGACTCTTAACAGAGTGATAAACCAAGGAAAAAGCAAACATACTGGACTTCAGAATTAGGCACTTCACACTTACTTGCTATGTGTGTCCTAAGACATAAGGTACTGTTCTGGGTGCTAGAGATGGGCTATTGAACAAAACAAAGTTTTCTGAATATTTGATGCTCACATTCTGGGGTGAAGTTAGGGCAAGTAGGAAACTGAAAATATAACAAAAAGTAAAGACTATAGTAAATGAGGAGGAATAAATGTTAGAGGGGTAAAAAGAGAGAAAATTAGAACAGGATGTGGGACACTGGCAGGCACCAAGACCAACACTGCGCTGCTGTTTACATTGTGTTTGGCAGGATTCAGTTTCGTGGAGAAGACTGTGAAAGGTCTGAAAAAGGAATTCGTGATTTGGCCAAAGAGGCTGCCTCTCATGCCAAAAATTCAGCAGAGAAGCCAGGATGCAACTTGGCAGGGCAGCAACAGCAGCAGGAAAGGAAACCAGAGGGGTCCTAGAGGCCTGGTCCTAGAGGCAGGTAGCTTGTGGTGAGGATTTTGCTTTCATTTGAGGGCACTGGGGAGCCACTGCAGGGTTCAGAGGCGAGCAATGGAGCCATGTGGTTTGCATTTGAAAGGTGTGAATAGGGCTGAGGGTGGAGGAAAGGCGGAAGCTGTAAGTCTAATTAGAGGGGTGTTTTCATTTATCATCCAGGAAGAGGTGCCCGTAACTGGCCTCCAAGGCGCTGGCCCAAGGGAAGGCAAGTGAATCAAGTCTAAATGCATGTAGGAGAGAATGAGTAGGATATCGTCATGGGTTACATGTAGGGCATGAGCAAAGGACAGGCAATGAGAACTGGAAGGAAGGAGCTGCCACTCCTCAGCTGGGGACAGCTGGGACTAAAGATTAATCTAAGGGGTTGAGAAAAGGTCCTGTGTGAGAGTGAAATGTCTGTTAGAAGTCCAAATAGCAATGTTGAGAACACAGCCGGACAAGACACAGGCAAAACAGCAAGGTACGCATTTACTGCAAGTAGCAGAGAAGAATGCCCCGCAGGGCAAGAGCAGGCCAAGTGAAAAGGTCCATACACCAGGAGGATAAGGAGGAAGGGCTTTGTTCAATCCCAGATTCCTGGTCAGCTTTCCTCTCATGCAAATAAGTCATTGAAACATTTGTGTTCGCACACATTCACTTGGCACCATGCCAACCATAAACTGTCCTCTGTCCTGTCGGAGAATTTGCTTGATTTCTCCCCAGATGCAAATGAGGAAGTGTCTTTTCATTGGCTGTGTCCACACACCAATAAAGGATGAAAAACAGCATCTCTCTCATTGGTCCATCAGCTAAGTATCCTGTTGTCTCCTTTTATTTGCTCTGATCTTTTTTGGGGGGTGGGGGAGGGACATCTCAGCCCAACCTGTCAGCCATGGAGTTTTGCGACATCTGACACGCTCAGCCTAGTTTTTCTGAGTATGTCAAACATTTCCTACCTCACTAACGCCCTCACGTCATTGGCTTCCAGAGGTGAATATCTTTGGGCACCTGGCACATATCCCACTCAACCAATTTATCCAACCTTGGTACAGGTGTGAAGACTGGAGACCGAGGATCTCCACAGACATTCCTAGGGCCTGTGAATTAGGTTCACGTGCCTCCTCCCCCTCAGCGAGAGCCCCAGTACATTCATCAGCCATTCCAAGGTGCAGGAGGGAGGGACAGGAGGCACCACGGAGACAGGGAAGGGTGGAGGACCAGGAGACCAGGACTGAGTCACGGACAGTCTGCAGGCACTGGTCTGCACTTGGGAAATGCAGCCACCCTCTTCGACCTTTTGAATCCCCCCCTGAAGTTACTGTTCAATTTGTTTGCTGCGGTCTCATCCAGAACACATGGGCAGGAAGGCCCTGGAATTCCAACAGCAGAGCTTATGGACGGGGTGAGTACTTTGGGCTTGGAAAGATCAGTCTGTCTTGTAAGTGATCGTGAAATCCATTCTGCAAGCTATGGTTTCTATTTCCAGCCTCCGATCAGCCCTCCCACTTTCCCTGGTAGCCAGGTGCATGTGTTTTCTTTATCATAGGTAGCAGCGATGAGTCATGGGGTGACACAGCCATGGGGTGACACAGCCTTGGGGTAACGCAGTCCTGGCTCTGGGAGATAAGCAGCAGTGGGTTGTGCAGGTCTTGGGGAAGCTTCCGTTTCCCTAGAGCACCTATGGCCTCTGCTCTCCCACCATGCTGAGGCAATATCAGTCAGGATGTGTACAGCCTTGTGGTCAGGAAAGTGTACACCACGCAGCCACTTTTACTGGCTCTTACAAAAAAAGATCTTAATCCTTATTTGGATGAATCGGCATGGATTATTTTTTTCTTAAGCCAAACGTATCTGTCCTTTCACCATCTTCCACTTCTAAAATACAGCCAGTGCCATTTTTTCCAGAACACAGGAGCAACAAACTTCAGAATCATGAAAATGACTTTGAAAGCTAAAGTTGCATTCCACTGAGATTCCCTAAAGACTGGTATTCGGGAACTAAAGCCACTTAGAGGTCAATATTTTTACAGTTTGTACCTGTCTTCTAATAGGACTATAAAAATCCGATAAAATATCTCCTTAGAATTAGAATCCCTTTTTTATTCTTTTCTGTACTTGTAAATATATTAGGAAACAAAAATAGTAAGCATTCTAGATAGGGCAAAAGATGGAAAGGGAAAAATAAATACCCGAGTTTAAACACAGCCTGCAAAATTACTCCAAGTGACAGCAAATAGACTGGATCCTATTGCTTACTTAGTAATTAACCAGTCATTACTTGTTTGGATGGAAGTATATAATCAAAACCCAGTATTTGTTTTGTAATTCAAAGCTTTCTTTTCAAGAACATCCACCCCATTTGTTTTTTCTTTTTTCTTTTTCCTTTTATGTATTTGGTTGTTACAGCATCTTACTACACAGCTCAGACGCATAGTGATCCTCCTGTTTTCAGCCTCTCCAGAAATGGGATTATAGGCCTACACCCCTATACCCAGACTCTGGCCAGATCCACCCATGCTGGGCATGGGACTGGCATGGCATGTGCTCCAGGGGTCAAACTGTGGTTCCTGCTCTTTGCTCTTGCCTACACTTGCCTAACTAACAGGTGCTTTGGTCTGCTGAGCTATCTCACTGGCTCCATGATATTTTTTTTTTGAAAGACAAGAATAAGAATTTGGATATATGCGAAGTAAGATATGTCAATATTAATTTGAGTGTGCTAGAAAATTAATGAAATCAGCCCAGAAGGAGGCTATAAGTTTCATAAAAACAGATTTGGAGTTAGAGACCTAACTTAGATAAAGAAAGCGCATAGCTTTCTTTGTTATAAGCAAATTAATCTTCATTTGTTTATAAGATCTTATTTCTAGTTAGAAGCACAACTGTAGTACTCAAACACAGTAATTCTCTTGTGTGAGAGTGTTGCATGGGTTGCACAGACACATGTGTGTGTGCTTTTCAGTCAGTATGGAATTCAAATTTTCCCAAAGACAAAATTCTGTTCTAAGGCATACTGGCTCATTTCAGAAGTCTTGGGTCAGTGCCAGCTGATGGGACTTCTCCTAATAGGAGGAGTTAGAGACTACTCAAGGGCTCTCCTCAGGTTTCTAAGGGCTTTAGTGAGGTCTTCAACCTATCTGCACTGCCCTGTTTCCCCCACCACTATCCCCCAAGCCCTCATCCTGCCAAATGCTACTTCTGGCTTTGGAATATGTCGTGACTACTACTAGACTTATGACCCAGAATTTGAGTAAAGTGACAGACAGCTCACCCTATGTTGTCCTGGGTTTGCTCCTGGATTCTGAGGTTCTGGAGACTCCAGGTGCTTGTCCTGAACAAACGATTGGCTATAACACAGGTGAAAAATGTTTAGTGAGGTTTTACATTTATTAGAGGCAGGATAAAAAGTAGTATATCCTAAGCAGAGAGACAGACTGAAGAACTTCATTAGACCATCAGGTTCATGGCAGAGATCTTTTGCATGCCTCCTTCAGGCTGACATCAGATGCAGGCAGTGCTGTCAAACACCTTCTTGAGTTTGTGCCAGAAGACTTGAAAGGCCCTTTCTAATTGGCCTCAGGTACAGGGCTCACAAACATGTGTCCTGGACAGGTCATGCCCACCTGCTCAGCCAGTTGACCACACTCTAATCTCCTGAATCAGTTTTAGGAGGGTAAATCTTGTATTTAGAGAAAGCCCTTAGTTCTAAGTAAACTAGGGTGGCCAGTGGCTTTCTATCTGTATGGTCTTTGCTTTCCTTATTGTATCTAGCTCCTTCATCTAGTCTAGTGCTCTGAGCACTACATAGACTCTATAAGGACATACAGTACCTTCTATCTGGGGACAAGATGCAAACTGCACTCAGCTGTGTTATGTGTGTGGGAGGGATTAGCAATTTGGGGTAGCTCTGTGCCTCAGCACGCCTTGCCTCCATTTCTACTTCATAGGTGCTACCTCAGGTCTTTGATCCTAGACCACCTTGCCAAAACTGCGCCCTCACATCTATTAAATGTTTGTTCTAGTACAGGACCCAGGGATGATGAGCTCTCCTAGCGCCTTTTCCTCCCCAAGACAGATCTCCATCTTCTGTCATGTGGGCAGTCACTATCCAAGAACACTTAGATAAAACATAAATGAACCAAAACATTCAGCTAGGTTAAATAAACAAGGCACAGAAAGACAAATGCTACATGATCATACTTCCAGGCAGGATCCAAACATTAAGTTCATAGAAGTAGAGAGTAAAACACTGGTCACTAGATGTAGGAGTGGCATTGGGGACCAGAAAAGGCTTGGTTGAAGGATAGGAAATACTAGGTTAAAATAAGATCTGAGAATCTGTTGCCCAGCCAGGTAATAATAGTCAAAAACAGTATGCTGCATTCCTGAAAATTACTGAGAGTAGATTTTAAATGTTCTCAACACAAAATTTATGAGATGTATAACTTGCATTAACTAATCCAATGTAGCCACTTAACAACGTATATGTATTTCAGAACTTCTATACACTATATACGTAATTTTATTTGTCTGTTTAACACAGTAGTGAAAACTAAACTAGACATCACTTTCTCCTAAGACATCTTAAGATTATTTTCACTATAGCAAGGGAAAGGCCTTTCTCCCAAACATGAGTATTCCATACTGACAATATTGAGGCTAGATTTGCTGCCTCTTCCCCCTGGATCCAGCTTGCTGTCAAGGCTTCTCCCTGGGTCTAGTTTCTTTTGTTTTTCCTTCTTACATCCATAGGCCTCTTGGTTCTGTCTTCAGAAATGTTCAGATCATCAGTTTGGTGGGTGCCCAGCTGTACTAGACATTTTCTGCAATGCCACATGTTCTGTCTTTTGCCATTAGGTAGTTGCTTCATTGCTCACACTGTAGACTTCAGGAGACTTTCTACTTTAGTGTCAGGATAATTATGCACAAGAGCTCAAGAAGGCAAAACATCTCTCTCATGAACTCCATTGTGTGGGGCCAAGGAGATGGCTCAGTAGAATAAGTGCTTCCTGGCAAGCACAAGGGCCTCAGCTCAATCCCTGGTCCCACCAAAAAAGAAAAAAAAAAAACCTCAGTTGTGTGAAACTTAGTACCACTCCTTCCTAATATCACTGTGACTTTAGCTTCACCCAATTCCAAAGCAACAACAAGTTGATGGTTATTTGGGAACTTGGGTTGGTTTTCCAGGTTTTAGATTTGCTTTTGGGAAACATTTTTCCAAAATACGTTAAAGTCATAGATCTAATCAGAAGCTTAAAGTACAGGAAAAGAATAACTACATGATCTGGCTTTTACTTTATCATGATTCATATTGAAATTCTTTAACATATATATGTGTACTGTATCTCTTTGCCTGATATTTTTGTCTAACAGGAATCAAACTCAGGACTTCATGCTTGCCAGGCAGGTGCTGTGCCCACTGAGCTACATCTCTGGCCCTTTACCTGATTTTGAATCTTATTATATTGCAAATAGTTATGTTATTTGTTGATTCAGCATAAATTAGTCTACTTGTAGGTTTCTTGTAAATATTGTGTCTCACATTAATCAGAATTATTTATAATAGTAGCTGCATGGCTCAAGGTATAGTCTTTCTTGACCTCTAATTCCAGCTCCAGGTCCCCTTTGATTTTTTGTTTTATTTTATTTTATGTATTTTAACACAGGGTTTCACTGTGTTTCAGATAAGATTTGTAGTGATTCTCCTGTCTTCATTCTTCCAAGCACTGGGATTATAAGCATACACTACCATGCTCAGTCTGTCACTTCTCAGCTCATCCAGGGGGCACAGCACAGCACACTGGGGATCAAACCTGGTCCCTGTGCCTTCCCAAGCAGGCACTTTAGTCCACTGAGCTGTCTGGCTGTCCCTCCTTTCATCTTTAACTCCACTGTCAAGGTCAGTTTATTTCTTTTTAGAAAAGAAACCATAGAGGAGTTTCCTACATACACAGAAACCAGGATCCTTAGTCTGGTCAGAGATTTCAGTTCAATGAAGGAAAAGTGTCACATAGTGTCACAGGTCCAGGCAAACCCAAGGTCAAATCAGTTACCTCTCCAAAGTAATTTCAAAGCATTTTTATTAAGTATTGTCTCTTGCTAGCCTGGATCCTTGCTGTAGTAGAAATGGAAATTTAAAACAAGGTACACATTTCAAGGGAGGAAAAAGCTTTCCTTTGAAAAGTTACAGCAAAGTCAGGAAAAGATGGCACTCGGTGAGTGGCAGGGACACACACAGGCTCAGGAGTAGAGACCAGCGCTCTCCACCACAGGCAGGGTCAGCTCTCAAGCCTAGCTGGTAACTGGCCATGACCTCAGCCAGGTGACATAGCTCTGGAATCCTCATGGCTGAGGGCCAGCCTCATTCTGTTTGTGGAGGCCTCAGTTATATGGGGCTCTGCCTTTTCGGGAGCCAAGTGATCCCAAATTTAGAACAATGCATGGGAACTTCTGGGTAGAGCTGAATGTCTCTGGAAACCTCTTATATTGGTGTCCTGAGTTTTAAAGGTGATAGGACTGATCAAACCCAGAGCTGCTCCAACCTGTCTGGACAGTCCCTAGATAGGTCCCTTGTCAGTGATGAACACACTCATAGGTAAGCGGAAAAGAGATTTGACTCAAGATGTGTAATAACGGGCCAGAGAAATGGCTCAGTGAATTAAGCACTTCCCTGGCAAGCACAAGGGCCTGAGTTCAAACCCTGGTTCTAAAAAAAAAAAAAAAAAAAAAAAAAAAAAAAAAAAAAAAAAAAAAAAAAAAAAAAAAAAAAAAAAAAAAAAAAAAAAAAAAAAAAAAAAAAAAAAAAAAAAAAAAAAAAGATATGCAGTAATAAGACACAAAATGAAAAGCAAATGTTGTTCTACTTGGAGCTACTGATTCAGCATCTTTAGCCCCAAGTGAAAACTCATGGTTCATGACAAAGCGAGAGGTTTCTAGGTCCCCGAGGGTCCCAGCAGAGAATACAAGTCACACTTCACTGGGGAGCAGGTAAGGCCCAAGATGTTATCTGCTTCCCACCCCTTCGTCAAACCTTCCCTCTGTCATGGCTCCATCAGTACAAATAGAATACTAGAGCCACAAAGTTTTATTACTTTACAGAAGGAGATAAATTATATGCGATAACTCCTCCAAGTGGAAACAAAGGTAGAAAAGGGTGATTTAGACATTCAAGGATTAAATGATGCCCATATTCTTTGATGCATTGCATATATTAGGACAAAAGAAAATTATATTTGCTTTTGGTGTGGCATTCAGTTGTGCTTTGACATTTAAATCCCAAGGAAAGCCTAGTACATGAAAGCAATGTCAGAAAAACAGCCATGTGCTTCAAGATAGGCAGAAAAGCAAAAAGATAAATGATTCTAACATGTAGCGATGTCTACCATGGGGGGATTTAAGTAAGTCATTCAATTGTATTTCTTGTTTCTGATATTACCTGAGACATAAGAACAACAGCAAATAATTTCTAAAACATTTAAAATATCAATCTTGGCATGTATGTATTGACTTCTTAAATAAATGCTTTTTTTCATTTGTACATCTATCTTAGTGGGGTTCTGGGGTGCTGTGGGGGCCTTCTAGAGATTCTTTTCAGGTTCTTGCTTTCTTGAACAGTGAATCGGACCATAAATGCACAAAAATCTGAAAATATTGTACCAGCGATAAATGTGCACCCGTGTTTATAGGAGCATAATTTGCCTAGCTAAATATTGCAAACAACCCAAATGACCATCAAGTGGGGAATGGTAAAAAAAAAAAAAAAAGGATATGATATTTTTATGCAATGGAGAATTACTCAGCTCTAAAGAAGGGTAAATCTGAGACATATATAGGAAAATGGATTCAACTAGAGACTATACTCCTGAGTCAAATAAATCAGACCTGCATTTAAACACAATATACTCTCTCTAATGTAAGAACCTGAAAGAGTAAATAAAATCTGAAGGGTACAATAAGTACTGTGAAGCAGAAAAAACTGCAAAGGGAAGGAACAACTAGAATAAGGCAAAGGAAAGAAGAAAATAATGCTTAATTTTTTCACTCTTTTTTCTTTAAAAAAATTGACCAATTTTAGATGTTCATATCTGACACTCTGAACAACTAATTTGAAGACAACAATATAAAATATAAACACCCTTGTTGAATTCCTATCAACTTCTTTAGTGAAATTGGGCATCATTCTATTTTTTCACTACTTTTATGCTCTTTGAAAAAAAAACACACAAATGATAATGAGGTTTTACATATTTTAAATTAATTTTATTGGTTCACTTATATTTTTGTACTGGGACTCAAACTCAGGGGCCTGCACTTGCTGGGCAGGTGCTGTGCTGCTGAGCTGCATTGGTTGAAAATGCATTTAGTATTACATTTTGGTTCACTTTTGATATGTTGGTTGGTTCACTTTTGACATACATAATGATCACATTCTTCCTAGGGAGTTTGTGCATGTGCATTATATAACTTTATTAAACACGGAGTGAGAGCAAGCCACCAAACGAGCACACGGTGATGTTGCTGTTAGTGGCAATATTTTTTCTCTCCCCCATTCCTCAGGCTGACATCAGACCAAGCGTACTATCAGCCTGATGTCACACAAGAACTGAAGATACCACTTTCCGATTGGCTGTAGGTGTGGGGCTTGCAGCTCATTCTCTGTGCATGTCCCTCAGAATTCTGTGATTGACGAGTAATGCCAATTGGCCCAGCCAGCTGATTGTGCCCTAATCCTCTGCCTTGGGTACGTGGAAAAGTTTTTGATTTTGTACAGTACCCAGGATCCACTGAATATGCTCTCCTAAGTCAGCTGGCATAGACCACAGTCCCCATTCCTAATGTAAAATATGGGGCCCAGTATCCACAGCTTAATGGATAAGGAATTGATGCTAGGAGGCCACTTCTCTTTTACATTCTCAGCACGTGTGAGACTCAGTTCTTCATTGGCAATAGTTTTCTTATGAGTCATCCTTCCAGGGGTCCTGTTGTGGCTAAATTTAATACCAAATGGATTTTTAAGTGACTATTGTCAACCAAAGATGTAATAGGGACTTCACTTGGACTTCCAAGTAAGTTCTTGACACTCATCGCAAAGAAAGAAGTTCAAGATGTATCAATGAGAGTCGCACGATTTATTATTTAGAGTTAGATGGCAAAGGAGAAAAGGGAAGGGTTTTCAGTTAAGGTAACTGGAGATCACCCATGTGAGGCTTCAGACTGGTCTGCTGCTCCCAAAAAGCATGAGGCCAATTCTGTGGAGTCCATTCAGTCACTGTCTCAGTCCTGCTTTCTTATTGCAGAGGAATCCTCATGGCTTGAGGGGTAATTAGGTATCCGTGAGGTTACTGTGCCTGCTGGGACTGGGGCTGCTTCTGCCTCATGACAGGGTAACTACTACTGTTTCTAGGGGCCCGGTGATCTCACGATGAGGTGGGTTTCAAGCCTACTTTCTTGGAATCTGGGGAGATGTATGTTTAGAGACAGTTGAAGTGGCTCCAGGGGGCTTGAAGTAGGCACTGTAAGTGGGATATCCCTGAAAACCGTAAATTTTACTTTAGTTCCTCTTCTGCTGGTATCTTTGGTCTTACAGGAGGATGAATAAAAAAGGTAAACATGGGAGAATCAGCCCTTCCAAACTCTTTGTAGGTGACTGTCATCCCTATGATCAGGGATAAACACACACCTGACCCAATTATAGGATAGTAAGGAACACATTCAGATGAAGGCAGAGATGCCGTGCATCACCCTTTTAGCATCTCCCAGGCCCATCTCTAGGTCCCGGTCACCAATCCTCCTCTCTCTTAATTCATCTCTCTGTATCCAGAGGTTTAGTATATCAGCCAATTTGGCTTTGGAAGTTATCTGGCCAGGTTGTAAGCCAGTACACAAGAGGCTAGGTCTTGCATCTTCGGTCACAAGCTTAGGAAGTAAAGATCGAGACACAGACATGGATCACTTTTTATAGCTTTAATGAAGGAACTATAGTTTCCTTGTCTGCTTTCCACTGGTCTTTATTTCTTCTCTCCTACTTTGGCTAGAGACAGAAGGAAAAGTAGCATTAGGTAAAACCAAATGAAGAGGCTTTCAAAAGACACATAACCAAAACCAAGTGCAATTCCATACTCTCCGTGGCTCAAGGCAGCTGGAAATACTTGGAGAGACTGACAAAAATGAGACATGTTCACTTGGATTCATCAGTGCCTTCAGGTTTCACTTGACCTTGTTTAATCAAACCAAACACTAAGGGTGATGAATTTATAGAAATTATGTATCATAAAGGATGCAGGGTGGGAAGTGTAGACCTCCAATCAACTGGTCCATTGAATTTATATTATCCAAAGTTTTCAGTTAAATTAAAATGGATAGGTTATCTATCTTTTTAATGACTTCCATCTATACTGAATTTCATTACACCCAACATATAGAAGACTTGTACTCTTCTCCTGTCTGGATTTCCTTTTAAAAAGAAGTAGACTTCACTTTTTTAATTTGCTTTCTCCACTAGAGAAGTATTTGCAATCCCCACCATGGAGACTCATGGGATAAGAGAGCAATATACAGAAGAAAAACTATAAACCGCATCATCCTCTGATTAATGAGAAAAGGATATTTTAAAACCTTCACTAAAATAAAAATCAACACTGAAAAACTAGGGCCAGGCAGATAGCTTAGTCGAATAAGCTCTTGTCTGGCAAGCACAGGGTCCTGAGTTCAGTCCCTAGTACTGAAAAAAAAAATCAGTGAAAAACTGAAGTTTAGTGTTTATTAATGGTAGAAATTAAAATGACACGTTGTTTGAGGTTTTCCCCCCGTTTGGTATTTAAATGACCTATAACCTGAAAAAAGGAAAACAGGAGCTACAGATATATAATTTCTATGCTAGACAAAATAATTATGGAGGATTAGTGAGGACATTGCATGTGTGCAATGTATGATTAAATCTACACTGTTCAGAAATTAGTACTAAGGCAGCAACTAGCTTATATTTTTAGGTAGGATTGTCCAAAATCCTGCACACATTCATTGCTCTAGAAGAGGTATTTTATAGCCTGTTAATCTATTGAGCTTACTAAAGCCCGAATTACATTTTCCTTACCAAGTTCTGTGTACAGTAACTAGAGTGTTGCACGAACAAGGGAGAAATGCAAGTGGAATGGGAATTTACGTTTGATTTTTGGAGCAGTGTTGAAAAATGAGTCTGTAATCAATTCTGACAAACTAATTGCAGTATCAGAAAGAAGGTTCTTCATCAGCAAACAAATTCTTTTAAGTAGACCGTTATCTGCACTTGTAATAAGGGTAATCTCTCTAAGCACATACAACATTTGTTTATGGGATTAACTTTGTTTTCTTTCAACAAGTGGTGCCTGTTAAACTTTCGTTCTGGTAGTTTAATGATCTTCGCTCCTTTGGCAGAGTTCCAGGAAGGCTTCGTCAACATGAAACTACTTTCATGGTCACACTTTCATGTAGACTTTCTCTGGGTAAATAGACAAGACATAAAAGTCAAATTTTCTTGCTTCTTGAAACTTCAGGCATTAGACTATTAGGGAGGAAAAAGGGACATTTGCAAAGTTAGAAACAGCACACACACAGAAGAAAGTGTTTTGAACCTAGTTATTATAGTTCCTTTACTCAAAGGGAATTTGCTAACCCCTATGAGGGTCAAGGTGCTGGTATTATTCTATGGAATGAGGAAACCTAGAGATGTAAAATAGATTCTGCTCCCAGAAAATGTGCAAATTCAACAAGGAAACAAAAAACATAAGAATTGTGAAAACTGTATCAAGCACATTCTTATTAGACAAATTCAGGCCATGACTCCCATAGGAAAATATTTTAGAGAGAAAATCACTGCTGCAGAGGATTCAAAAAAAGAAGTCATTAAACTTTAGGGAAACTTTGGCCTCAAATGCTGAGAGCAACACAGAAAGAACAACCCAGGTGATGCAGAGACATAAACATAAAACCGGAGACCAAATCATGCTTCTTAAGCACTGAGGAGATCGTGTAAACTATTGCAGAATGGTGTGTAAGAAAAGTTGGAGAACTGCTCTTCATTCACGCTCTTTCATTTTGTATTGTGACGTCTGCAGTATATTACGAATGCAGGCATCCTGGGAAGGTAGCACACGTGCAGTATATTTCTCAGCTCTTCTTCATTCTTTTATCCATTTATTCCACAGTCACTCCTTAATTACTCTCAAGTATCAAAGATATTATTAGATGAAAAAGACATAGTCCCTCTGGCCCTGCTTCCCTAGTGAATAATGAAAGAAATGCTGTATAAATCTGCTACAGTAAAATCCATTCAACTGTGGAGGAAGAAAAAGAAATTGGCAGCTGTCAAATCTAGAGAAACCATAAGAGACAGATTCTAATTCTGCCTGGGGTCCAGGTTGAATCACAGAAGAGCAAATCACAGGCTCATGGGATGGACACTATAGGCAGAAGAGAAAAATATGCCGAAGCAGTTTTGCTGACTTCTTCTAGAGACTGGCAGCTATTAATGAGGGAAATATGACTTGGAGACTTAGGAAGAACCAAATAGCAGATGTCCGTGAGTTTTTTGTTTGTTTTTTTTTAATCAATGAAGGGTATTATAATTTATCCTTTGACCAAATAGGGAGTCACTGAAGAATTTTTGGGAAGGTGAGTGTTGCATGACTGATACTTGAGCAAGGATGAAGGGAACTAAATTACTGTGGTGGCAAAAAGATGGGAAAGGCTAACTTCAAGGAGAACTCATTAGGCATGAAGGAAGTGGGCCAGGAAGCTGGAAGGAAATCCTGTTTGCAGAGCTAGAAACAACACTTGAAAGGCTAAGGTTTGTTCTTCCTAGTCCTAGAACAGTGTTGTACCTGACAATTTCTTTAGTTGTGGGCATGCCTGTCAGAATATTATCTTTCTGAGGCCTGGGAAATGATGAAATGCAGTAGCAGCAAGAGAGTAAGGGCAGAAATGAAAGAAAACTAGAACAGGTGAGGCACCATGGCTATATGTGTAGGCAATAAGACACTGAGTCAAGAGGAAGAGAGTGTTGCTGTTCGGTATGGAAGCCACGAGCCACATGTGGCCCTGGGCAATTAAAAAGCATGTGTATTAGTCCAGATGCACTACAAGTTCTAAACTACACAACAGATTCTGAGTATTGAACATAAAGAACCATATCTTGTTAATAATTTTATATGGGTTTCATCTTATGTTAAATAAAATGTATTCTCAAAATCTATGTTATTGTTTTTTGCATTATAGTGTTATTAGCATAATACCTAAGCTCCCATAAGCAGTTCTTGGTCCATAGTCTCCCTCTAGACAGGTTTAGCTGGTGACACTGTAGCTAAAACATGATTCCCAACTTCTCTGTTGGTCTTGTTCACTAGTGAGTTAAAATTTTCGCAAAGCTTTTGATAGGAGTCAGCAAATTTTTCTTTGGATGTTTTTTTTTTTTATTTTAGAAACAATGAGTCCCACCAGATCTGTAAAACTGGCATCATTCAGACGTTCTCAGTCCCATGCAATTAGTTAGAAGTTTCCTTAAGCCAAGTCAATCTCCAGAGAATATCTTTATAAACTTAGAACCCAGATGTGTTGATATTCCCCTGGAATATTAATTCCCTGTTCATTAGAAATAAAATAAGAAGTATTTAATGGAAAAAAAATGAAGCCTAAGTTAAGTAGATGATATTTTAGTCAAGTTAGAACTTTCTAGTTCCAAGTTCAATGCTTTCAACTAAAATATCTGTCAGTTATACAACAGTGCGTATATGAGCCAATATGCCTACAATTAAAGTTTGGATCTCAGAAACAAATTGCTTTCAGATGCTGGAAACAGAGATCCACCCTCATGTCCTTGCCTAAATCTGAAAAGTATATTGCATTGGTAAAGTGATTAAACAGATTACCCAGAGCTTACCTGATATTTCAGAATAACATCCAAGACCCTGACTCTAACATTCTGCTCTAGTGTCTGGAGCTCAGGGTGGCTTTTCCTCCAATGTCCAGGCAGCTAAAAGAACTCCAGACATGTCATCTGATTTTCATGAAGAAAGAAAGATCCTCTTTGGATCTACTTTCCCTTTCACGGGATAGCCCAGAAGTTGGCAGATACCTTAGGGATTCGTCTCATTCTGGGTGGCAGTGTGTCACCAGAGAGTGTCCTGAGGAGGCAGAGGACAATCTCTACTGGGACAGATAAATATTAGTGTCTCCCTCATCAATTTCTCAAAAACAATAAAAAATGTGAACAGTGCATGTTTCCAGAAAAAAATAACTTTTGCATTGTTTATATAATGTACTTGATTTATACATTTTTTCTTTTCCCCCAAATAATTAAAAACTATATTTATCAAGCTTCAGGCTTAGGCAGTGGACATGCTCATTCAAGGGTATAGGAGAGGGAGTATCTGCCCTCCAGGATTTCACGGCAGAGTGGCAGAGTTGGGGATTTGTTCTCATTCTTGTACTTTCCTCATCCTTGAAATTCTTCAGTCATTTCTCATTGTCTTTTCAAAAACAGCCAGGCTACTGAGAAGGACACTAGCCTCTAAGTCCCCACAGCCTGGCCTTGTCTCCCTGCCACACAGTTCTCCACTTCCTCCACAGCACTCGCCAGCAGCAGCACCTGACCTGCACTTCCCCTAGACCCCTTGCCTGTCCTGTCCTCTCTGAGTCTGGGTCTGCTCCGTTCTTGTCACCTGCCCTCTCACTTGCTTTATCTCCCAGATGGCAATTCATCACTGGTGACTCCTTCGGAGAAGCCACCTGAGTGTCTGAAACATTAGGTTAAATTCTATCTAACACAAGACTGTGACTCCCCCTTTGTCTTGACTTCTGCCATTGAGGTTCACAAAATGAGCAACAGACCCAAGCTTCCCATTGTGACCCCAGTGTCTGACACAAAATGCAATAATCTTGAAGTATAGCCCACCAGGGTGATGCACATTTATATTCCCATCACTCTGGGAGGCTGAGGCAAGAGGATTGCAAGTTTAAACCTATCCTGGACAACACAGTGAAACACTGTCTCAAATTATTTAAAAAATTACTCAGGATATAGCTCCATATAAAGGTCCTGGGTCCACTGACTACTCTGTATGCACATACGAATTCTAAATTCATCCTTTTTATAGGGTGAATGAATGAATATAGTAGGACAAAAACGGTGATGGAGTTATGAAAAAGAAAAGAAATAATTCCAAATGAAGGGATTCTCTGATTGTTCATGGAAGAAATGCCATTGATATTGATCCTCCAGGGACTGAGAAGCTAGATGGAATTACCAGAATGCCTGAGATATCTGGCAATTTGTGCTTTTTTGTGTATTCCAAGAAGCCATTCACGGTTTCTTTTGTTATGATTTTTTTTGGTGGTAGGGTCTTACTGTGCAGTTCAGAGTTCAGGCTGCCCTCGAGCACACTTTGTAGCTGTGGGTGGTTTTCAACTTGAAATGTACCTTCTGCCTCAGCCTCTCAAGTGCTGGAATTACAGGTATGCTCCACCATGCCTGACCTGGCATTCACTGTTTGGATGCATACATGTACTTGTGTTTGAATTATCAGCTGAGCCCACCCCCTAAAAGAACTCTTACTATGTCTCATTGAATCTCAAATCACCTCTGCCATAGCCTTCCTCACTTATTCCCTTTGTTTTTTTTGTTTGTTTGTTTGTTTGTTTGGTTTGGTTTGGTTTATTTTTGCATAACTAGGGATTGAACTCAGGCCCTTGGGCTTGGCAGGGAAACACTTATTCTACTGAGCCATCTCCCTAGCCTCTACCCATTCTCCTTAACTAGATTGTCAGGGAAGAGTTTTCTGCAGCTATTATGGAAGCATGGAAGGAAAGAATCAAAGGTAAAAAGCAGCTTTCTACAATAGGACAACAGGCTGCCTAAGAAACCTATCTCTACAGAACCTCTGGAATTGTCCAATGGAAGTCTGCAGCAGAGTTGGTCCAGAGCAGTGTAGGAATGAGAAATCAAATGGCTCATAAATATTGGAGCCTTGGGGCCTATCCTGAGCACCAGGGATAAGTGACAGAGGGCTTGGTGGAGATGCAAGTTTGTGATGAGAAGGTGAATGTGGGGCACTGGTAAAAATCTGAGGACCATAAGTCAACTTTTGGGTGAAGAAACATTTTTCAGCCTGGTAATTCTCCACCTCTTCTATGCATAGGAATCATCTGGAGTCTTATTAAGAGACAGATTCTCTTCATAAGAAGGTCTGAGATTCTGCATTTTTAATAAACTCCAAGAGGGCTTGGATCACAAACCCTCTGGTCTATGCATCACATCTTGAATGTGTGAAATTTCTAACCTGCGCATCTCAGCTGCCAGAAGTATAGAGAAAGGCAGCTGAGGTAATGAGAATAAAGGTCAATGAAGTGGGCTTTTAACATTATGCTTATACAGTTGGAAGCCTGTTGTCTTCACAGAGAAAATAAATCAGAGCAGGTGATGTTGAAGTTGTCTAAGCCTGGGGCCAAGTTGAAACTCAGTGGGAAATAATTAGAATTTTCTCAAAACTCTAAGTGCTTCTCTTTCTCTCCTGTTCCATTCAGTGTTATGTCTTACATTACTGTGAGAAAAGAAAATCAAAACCCTTTTTTTTTTCCTAATAACTCAGTGTCTTCACATAGAAAGGAACCACATTTGTGGTTCCTTGATATTTATTGGCTGACGTTCTATCAACAGACTTGTCTTAATTTGGTCCCTTCATGGAAAGGAATCATACAAGGAAGGGTTCTTGATTATAAACAAGAAGCACTAGGGAAAAAAAGATTATTTAAATGCAAAAAAAAAAAAATTACGAAGAGGACATGTATTTCTCTAGCTCAGAATTAGTGGAAGGCAGAACCCAAGGGAAGGAAGGCAAAGCCAGTGCTCTGTCACCTCCTGCTACAATTCAATCTGAGATCAGTCAACTCGAGTCATAGCAATGACACTTCCTGTTCACATCATTTACAGTTAAATTTCTGGTGGTCGAATGCCACCAGCTATGCTTATGTCTCTCTCATGACCTCTACCACACTTTCAGTTCAGTCTTCTTCAGAAGAAGGCAGAACCCTGTACTCTACTTACCTTGGAATCCCCCCATAGAAATGAACTTAAAGAGAGCTCCTCAAACTCATCCAACTAAAGACAACTTGTAAATCCATACAGGACATATTCATGAAGAAAACACTAAGAGAATTCAAAATCAAATGTCATCGCCATAAGACGACCTTGTAACTCGCCATAAACTGGACATCCTTTAAGGGTGAAATGAGTGGAACGGATGCAAACTCATCCTACATGGAACCTGTTGAGATAGATGTCTGGTCCCTTACCTGGTAGGTGGGAGGCCTCCTGAGAGGGGCACTAGAGGAAGTTCTTGATTTAAGACAGTTGTAAAAATCTGAATTCATGGATCAGCCCCTACATTTCTGAGTTAGATCTTTTGCATCTATTTTGGTGAAGTCAATTGAGTTGTTTATAGTTTTATTCAGTACTCATAAACTTGAGGGTATTTATTGTTTTTTGTTTTTGCAGCAATAGATTTCCTCTGAGCAGCCTGCCCCACCTCCCAACAGCTCAAACTTGTGTTTAGATCCACAGAAAGTGGACTAGTGTTCAGTTCCCATTCCTGTCTCAGTCTGTAACTGAAAACTGAAGGACAGCGAACTGGATGAAGGCAGCTCTTTTGCAAACCCAAGAGACAACAGGAGCAGGATGGCCTAGGGCTGAAGACAAAGCGAGAAGTCCACTTAGACAGAAATAAGCCAGAATCCTGTTGAGCTACTAGATCAAGCTTATGCCCAGCTCCAGACTTTTCATTTATTTCAGCCAATAAATGTCCTTTGTGTGTGTATGCGTGAGAGTGATCCCAGTTTGGTTTTCTGTTGCTTACAAGAGATGCATCTGACTTGTAAAACTTCAGTTTTCAGTGTCCATACTGGGCCCTGCAGCTCCCAGTACATTGACCTTTGTTCCGGCTCTCATTGTTGTCAGCTGGCCAACCGTGTCTGTGTTGCCCTCACCAAATTAGTGAAAGGACATGTGGCTTGATTTGCTTTTCTGACCAGGTTGCAATAATAAGTTGGCTGCTCATCAAGTGCCCAGTTATGAGCCGGTGTCTCTTCTGAAGACCTATCTCTGTATCTCTTCTGCATCAGAAGTAGTAGGATATGGGCTGAAGCATTTGTAAGATTTACTTTTATATTCTATATTTATTATTATTATTTTACTGCTTTTTTCTCAATCACTGACCTGTTTTACATGAACTTGGAAGTGCCCTAATTAATTGCCCTGGCATTTGGCATGCCACAGCACATACTACACTCCCCATAGCAGATAAACAGTGGAGATTTAGTTTTAATTTATGTATTTGGTACAGGGTCTCACTATGCAGATCAGGCTTGTAGCAATCCACAAGTTTCAGCCTCCCCAGGGCTGGGATTACATGTGCGCAGCACCATGCCCAGTTTCAGTGGCCAACTAATCAGGCCCAGGGTGGGACCTGCATAGCATGCAGTACTGAGGATTGAACACAGGACTTTACACTTACCAGGCAGGCACTTAGACCACTGAGCTACCTCCCTGGCCCAACAGCGGACATTTATTCTCCACCTGCTGGGCGCTGGACAATCACCATGCACAGAACTGGAAGGTTGGGTGTGTGGTATGAGGTTCAGCTCCAGGTTCACAGGTGACCATCCTCCCACTGCGTCTTCACCCGGCAAAGGGACAGAGCAGGTCTCTGGGGTCTCATTCAGAAGAGCAGGGCCCCATTCATGAAGGCTGAACTTCATGACTTCATCGCCTTCCCAAATCCCATCTTGGAATGCGATCTACTGCAGATGAAGTGCTACCATATTAATTCAGTTGAGAACACTCACCATTTGTTTAGAGAATTAAAAGAAAACATTAAATTTAAATTTTTGAAAGCTCCCCTTTCGTTTCATTTTTGCTCATGCCCTTTGCAAAGCAATCATTATTATATTACACTCATATCAGATGATGGTAAGTCTGAATGGATCAAAATTAGTGCTCTTTAAAAGCAACACCAAACTTTGGTAAGATATGATGCATACTAATTAAAGTTCAAGGAGCTCTGGGCAAAAAGAAAAGATAAGCCATTGCTTAAGTTATGCAAAAGTATATTAAATATTCAAGATTAATTAAATCCGGAGAAAGATTTTTTTAAGGGTGCTGTTTAAGTTTGCATAAAAGTTAATGCAATCATTATGAAATGTTTGCTATCAAACTGGTTTGATGAATAAGGAAGTCAATTAGTTACATAAAGAAATAAGAGTTAATTCATGTCATTCTATGTATTTATTCCTTTGCTATTTTAAAGTCACTTATAACTTCTTAGTAATTACATAGTAGTATGTGCTGTTTCAAAAGGTGAAGGTATAATTTTATGATATTTATTTTCTAAAATAAATAGCATCACCTTAGTCTCAACCTAATGATTTCTTCAGTGGAAGTTTTGTGGTGGAAAACTAGGAAGTTTGATTTGAGGTGCTCTTGCTTCAGTAGAGGAGAGAAAAGTACAATGTTGACTGAGCAGGTGGTTCCTGGTACAGGAAAGCTGGATTAATCATCTGTGATGAGAAGGCTTCCAAGGTTCTGATCTGGCTTCTAAAGTCAACCTCCTTTCCAAATTCAGAACACCTGAGCTACACTGTAGCTACCAATATGCAGGACGCTAAGGAAGCCAAATGTTTCCCAGAGTCTCTGCCCTCATTTATTATTACATTTTTAATGTTTTTAGTACAGGGTCTGCTATGGAGATTAGACTCGTAGTGATCCTCCTGTTCTTCAGCCTCCCAACCACTGGGCTTACAGCTATGTGCCACCGCACCCAGTCTCATTCACCATCTCAGCGCTCCCGGGGAGTGGGGCTGGCACAGCAGGCCAGGGATCGAATCCCCAACTCCTGAGTCTACCTAAGCAGGCAGTTTAATCACTGAGCTATCCGGCCATCCCTCATTCATTATTTTTGAGGCCAGCAGGAAGCACAGTAAATTGTCCCTAGAATCTTACCGTAAAATTGCCAACAAATTTCCCTAGAATAACAGTGTCCTAAACATTGGAAGTAGGAGTTGATAGTTACAGTAAGGCTTTGTATAATAGCTTAGGAAATGAGCCTACTTAGGACATATTTTTTGATATCAAAAAAGAAAATTAGTCTCAATTTCAAACTGCATTTTGAATGACAAAGAGACTTTTCTCGTGTCACCTGTTGATACTCAAATACAATTTATTCAAAGCAAAAAGTCATTTTCTCTATAAAAGAAAGTGGGTCAAATTAATGTCCTTCAGTGCAATTTTAGAAAATAACAAAAGGAAAGTAAACACCATCAGGCAATGCCTCTCAGTACAGAAACACCAGTTTTATTTCCACTGTACGATGAAGTCTAAAGGAAATCTCATGACCAATCTGCCAGATGATACGAGAGCTAGCTTTCCATAATTATGAAGAAACACCTAAATTAACAAGTTGGAACAATAGGAGGTCAATTTTCATTCAGTTTCCAGAAAGTCGTTCCCTGGCTGGCTGGCTCCTTTGCTCTGGAACCTGTGCTCTTGCGAAGCACCACTGTTGGTACCTGCGGAAAAGCTCATGGCAGCTGACAGCCAAGGAGAGGGACAAGAAGGAGCCGTCTCCCACCATCCCCTCAAGGGAATGCCCCAGTGATAGAACTCCCATCCACAAGGCCCAGCCTCCTGTAGCTTCCGTGACCTTCTAGTGGCACCAAGCTTTCAGCCTATAGGCTTTTGGGGCATGCTTATCCAAATTATAGCAGATGGTAAATGAATCAAAATTCTGTCAAACCCCATGGCGAAAGTCCTTCTTATTAAATGGGCTTGGAAACACTGTGGTTTAAAGCATGTTTCCTGAAAAGAAAATATATTTAGCTTATGAAGCAAGACTTCCCCCAGCACAGTTTTACTAAAAATTTCCAGCAGCTCTCAAACATTGAAACCATAACTGCTGTGTGGGAGAAGATGTAAGCAGGCAAAGAGAGTCTTCCAACAAACAGATTCAGAGGAAGTGTTTCTCTCCCAGGGAGAAGCCCTCTATCCTCTCTCTCCTACCTGTCTGCCTATGCTAGGCCTGCAGGCAATGTCCCTGATAGTTTCTGTCTTCCTGCCTAAAGCGGGGCAACACAGGAACACCCTGCAGACAGCCTGATGGGGTCCCCCACTGTGCCCAGCAGCTTTCACAGCTGTGTGATCCATAGAGATGCATCAGCAAGGTGGCCAGTGTTACCTGAGATGCTTTGTGTTGCTATTTAGCCATATTATTAAAAACAGGGGGAAGTGAACTCTGAGCTCTGTGCCATACTATGGAGTCTCACACAAAGGCATATTTTTATTTATAATTTACTTGTCTCCAATTAACATTACAATAGAGGCCAAGAGAAAAGGAAATGGCAGAGGCCAATATGTTTCTTGGGACTGAATTTCAATGTTTTTTTTTTTTTTCTTTTCTTTTCTTCTTGGTACCTGTTTGCAGTGCATGAAGTTTGCATTCATCTTAGGAAATCAATGCATATATAGCACACAAGGTGATTCTTTTCTTAATCCTTCCCCTTTCTCTCCCCTCCCTCCTTCTCTTGTCTCTAAATGCCCCTTTCCTAGCTTTCATTCTTATTATTTGTAGTTCGTATTTGCCAGAGTTAATGTTTACAATCATTATTCACATTTGCTATATGCACACACACATATTGCATCTTTTCACCTCCTCTTCTCGTCCCCCCTGCCCTTGCTCTTGGTCGCCTGGACCCCTCCACATTTATAAACTATCTGTCTCTCTGTTTCTTTTCATCTGTATTTTTCTCTTCACTTATACTTTTTCTTCATAAAAATAACAGATAACATGCAGTATTTAAGTTTGGATATCTGATTTATTTCACTCTTATGTTTTCCACATATATCCATTTTTCTACAAATATCTCCTTTATCTTTCTTCACAGCTGAATAGTACTACATTATATAGAGATACTACATTGTTTTTATTCATTCATCTGTCATTGGGCACACAGTCTACTTTCAGTTGTGCTGTTGTAAACATGGATATCTGTCTACTGGTGTCATATTGATACGGTGGAATGAAACTCGCAACCTGGAAAATACCAGTGCCAAATTCATGTTAGAAGAATTAATTTTAGGAACAAGGGAGGTTAAAAGCAGGGTATATTTACTGGGGTAAGAAAGGTTCTATCTGAAAGAGAGATAAAAGGGGACCCGAGTAGGTTGCCCCTAAATATGTCTTTTCCAGGAATTTTTATAGAGCAAAACTATGTTGTGATGAGGGTCGAAGGTGAATACATGGGAACTCATTTAGGTGGGGAAAACCTGTGGTCAGACCAATTTCTAGTACAACTGCTCTAGTAAAATTAAGTCCAGGACTGAATAGGGAAGCAAGCCCTGTAGCAAGTGGGCATGAATACAGAACAGGACATTTCCCGTAGGGGCCTGGGTCATTGACTCTCCCTGGTTTTGAGGTGATTGATAGCTATTTAGAATATCAACCCCTGATGCACACACCTTAGGACAAAAGAGTAAACAAACACAGCCATATACTTCCCTAGAAATGGGGCATCTGTCTCTCCCAAAGTTGCAAAGTCTTTTCTTCCACATTGTCTTCTTGAAGGCCTGGCCCTGTATGGCTTGCCTATAATAATCCTGTGTAATTTAGCTGCCTACAACTGTATGATATTTTTAACTTTTTAGGGGAGCTTCCTAGAAGGTAAATAGCTGAGTCAAATGCAATTTCTAGCTTTAGTTCTTTGAGAGGTCTCTACGTTTATTTCTAGAATGATTGTGCTAATCTCTATTTCCACCAACAATATAAACGTGTCTCTCTTACGCTCCACACATACCAACATTTTTTGGTATTTGATATCTTAATGGTTGCCACTGAATTTAAAATTTGATATGTATTTCTTTGAAAGTAGTATTGTATTTGTCAGAAGTACAGATGACCAAACATACCCTGCTGGAGTCCCTGCTATACCGGCAGGCAATGTGTTTCTGGCTGTTGACTCACCAACAGTATGGCGTCCAATTGGAAGCCAGTTCTTGACCTGGCCTCAGATGCAAGGAAGCTGTTGGAATACACCAAGGGAAGGTCCCTCCGAAATTCTCTGGTATGAATGCTGTCAGCTCTTCCCGACTCTGCCACCTGCTGTGCAAGATAGAACTTGGACTAAAGAAGTCAAATGTCCTCTCCTGCCCAGATGTCTTAATTGAATGAAACATAGAAACATAAATTCCATGATAGTCAAAGGTACAAATTAATATTTGTGAAAAATCTCAATGTTAACTGTTTAAGAGAGGGGAAAGCCCACTAAATTTGCTAATAGCATAAATTTGCTATAATAAACTTACATCATTCACCCAACTGTACATTGGTAGAAATAAAAGCGATAATCCGCACTTGCTATTTAAGTCCACTATGAGAAGGTTGTATGTGAAACTCATCCCCACCAAAATGTGTAAAAATTATTAAAAATTTCTACAGCAGGGCCAAGTCATTCTAATGAAGTATCAGTCGTAGAAGCATTCTTTGAGGGGTGAATACAAAAAACCAAGGTCCATATTGAATACCATAATTGGGAATATTAAATGAATTCTTAATATTAACTGCTGTAGTGTCATCAAAAGGGCTGAAACAAAGGCAAGGTGAAGTTAGAAGAGGGATGAGCCGAGCAACTCCTCCTCCATATTTCCACAGAATTAAATACTCATTCAACAGTTGTTTTAGTTACTTTTATTGTGGCTGATACAAAAATACCCGAAACCCAGTTAAAGGAGCTAAGGTTGATTTAGCTCAGCGTTAACAGAGGTTTCACTTCAGAGTTGACTCACGCTAAGGCAGGGAGGCTTGGCAAAGGGGCATTCCACAGGAGGAACAGTGCATGGCAAAGCACGGCAGGCTGAAGGCAGCAAGCAGCAAACGAGTAAACAAGCAGCTGGAAGAAGCGGCCACTACCTTCTTTCTGTCTCTTATACCTTGTTCTGGCTACTGCCCTGGGGTGGGTAGCTCTCGCGGCCCTGATCCCAGCATTCCACTGTGAGTCCCTCCCAGCAACACACACCCTAGGTTTGGCCATCTCTGAAAAGCCCCACCTATGACCGTTAGTTTCCCAGTGGGGACGCCTAAACACAGCCACAATAGCAGTGTTTATTATGGGCAAGGAAAAGTGCTGCCCCAACAGATACAGTAAAAGATGTTCATATGAATAGTCTCTTTCTCTTATCCTCTGCAACGGGTGCATCCCATTGACAGCTGGTATGTAGGAAAGCATGCTCAAAAGTTACGTGTTCAAGAAAGCTATTTAAGTTAAGGCATTTTAAAGAAATTATGCACTTCTAATATCATATTCATTTTCTAAATTGATTTTACATGGCACCTGATTAACCTTAGGAAATATTAATTTTACTCTGCATTAATAAATATTAGATGAAGAGCAATTTCTATCAGCAACTGAAATTTCCAAAGGCAAACCCAGTTGCAAACATGGGTTTCTAAGTGAGTGTGCTCTGAAGTTGTATCAATATTTGTAATCCAGGCATCTGAGAACACAAAATTTATGACAGGGAAGCAGGTGAGGAAGTGTTTTCTCAGTGTTCATGCCAGATAGAAGATTATAATAAAATAATCATGGGAAATTCTTCCATTTCAAGCTGTACAAAAAAGCCCGTCCCTGAAACACAGAAATACACTTGCAAGGACACATTGGGAATTGCTACTCTGAGTCTTGAGTTTGACCTTTATGAATTATATATTAGCTCTGTTTTGAATTAAGCTATTACCACCTCATTGTTATTTTAGCAGCTGCCAAATGAGTAGGGCAGTGTTCAGCATCGCCCAAAATGTTGTTTTAAAAGTTCATTTCAAAGAGTGTGTTCTGATAGCTGCGTTCCTAGAATTATCTCATCCATGGAACTGCAAAAACTATTGAGATTAGAAAAATGTAGACAACTGCTGTGATAATTTGATAGAGAAATATGACTATATGATAGACATTATGTTTCTTATGTATAATCTTTATGCTTAATGATGATCAGCATTGGCTTCTTCAGAATATAGTTACATCATGCATCCTCTATTTTAAAAATATTCAGATATAAATACAAATAAATATTTGCCCATATCATCTAAATTATACAAATTATCTGGTTATCATTATCTGGTTATCTGATATACACTAGTACTTTCTGTATAATTTGATATATATGACATATATATATACATATATACACATGCATATATATATATATATATATATATATATATATATATATATATATATATATATATAGTATTAGAGTACTATGTTCTATATAGCCTATGCATAATACTCTAATACTCAGGAAAATTTGTAACTTGCTAGCATCATAGAATTAAAATCATTTTATAATATAACAAAAAAGTCCTGGGCTAGCGAGATAGCTCAGTGTCCTAAAGTGCCTGCTTAGGCAAGATCAAACTTGTGTCTTGATCCCTAGCACCACATCCAACCCTGCCCTCGGCGGGCTGAGCCAGCCCGAGTCCTGGCATAGTGGTCCATGGCTATAATCCCAGCACTGGGGAGGCTGAAAGCAAGATGGTCACCACCCATCTGAGCTGCATAGTGAGACCCTGAAACAACCAAATACATTTAAAAATAAGTCCTGGGAACTGCAGATACTGTTTTGACCCTGGCAGATGGACCTTTCTAAGTTCTTCTGCAAAATGAAAGGATAGCTCAGCTAGGTCATTGATGCTGAAACCACTTAAGCAGAAAACAGTCACAGGTAAATAAGTACACCTAACTGTACCAGTATATGGAATATTTTCTTTACTTAGGTGATCAGTTGTAAGTTTACAAATCTGGATATGGTAGCCATGTGAGAAACTCCTCTTGTGGAATCACATTCTTAGTAAAGGCAGTTTCTCAAAGCGTTTTAGTCTTGAGCCTGTTTTTTAATTAATTTATTGAGAAACAAATAGCAATGAGAGTTTCAAAGCAGGTTAGTAGCACAGTTTTGATAATTAATACATTGCATATTGTTGTCTTCATAGTGGTTATTCATAGTACAAAATGCAGCCATGGTAACCTGTGAAAACACTATTAGTACAAATCTTTCTTCTCATTGAATTAAGAGAAAGTAGCTGTATATCTATCCAAACTGTTTTGTTTTGTTTTGTTTTGTTTTTTACTATAGAGATAGCTATATATCCATGTTTATTGTAATATATTTCATAACAGGTAAGTTATGCAAATAGCCTAAATACCCATAAACAGTTGAGCGAATAAAGAAATTATTGCAAGTATACAAAATAGGCTTTCATTCAGCAGAAACCTAGAGTTAATTCACATCACTTGTTTGAAAATATATGGAACTAGAGACACTATGATGTTAGCAAGCCAGATCAACGATATGAAATATAACATAATTGCTCTCAAATAAGCAGTCTAAAGACAAAATATTAAAATAAAAAAAATAAAGAAAAAAGAGAGAGCTGATCTGAAAGTCAAAAGAAAACTAGAGAAGACGAATGTAGTCAAGTATCAGAAAAGAAAAATGTTGAGGGACATAATTCTGGGAAAACAAAGTGTGTTTTATTTTTATTTTTATTTTTGTTTTATTGAAGTACAAATATCAATGAAACAGTTTTAAGATACCTGGACACAAAATGATTCTTCATTTATATCCCCTTTTATGTTCAGTTTTGTCAGAGATGAGTATCCCATTGCCATTTAAATATTATAGGTGTATGAATTCACTGAAATTATCTAGTATCTTGAACTTATTTGTTATAAACTCAAAAAATTGTTTTTCTCTACTGCTTGGAAGTAGTTTCCCAACTCCAAATATCTAATGGCAATTCTTATGCACAAATGTACTTTATTAAGAATTACCAAATTCATAATTTCAACTCTTGTGTTACAAATTATTTGAAGACAAAGAAATGAGGTACTTTTCTAACTAGACTAGCAATGACCACAGGTGCTTAAACTGAATTAAAGTAGCTTTAAAGGCAGGTCACCCTCAGACTCTAACTGTCTTGTATGATAAGTTGAGATATGCAGATTTTTTTTTACTAATGACCTCTTCTAATAGCAAATCATATGATGAAAAATAAAACACACACACCAATTACCCTTCTGCTCTCTATCCAATTCTCTGAGATTTTCTGAAATGCCTGTAATTGTTATGAAAGTCATAGATTTTAATTTACAGGTGTCCTTTAGGTTAGTCTTGTGAGGCTGATTTTTGTGCCAAAGATCACAGGCTCAACTCCGCATTAATTTATATACTGAAAGAAAAATCGAATTTAAACATTTAATATAGCAAGCATATCTTTTGGAATGGCAATAATTATAAAGCACATACTACTTATGTTTTTGGAAGTGGAATGTATCTATAAAAAAAAAAGCAATATTCTAAGTAACCCCTTTGGGAAACTTGTAGATCCTTGACCTATTATGGCCTCAGCCTTGCAGATTTTAATTCCTGGTCCACTGCCTCATAGCCTAGCAATTATCCTGTCACATTCTTTGGAACTTCGAATATCTGTGTAGAGTACTGCATTCTGGCAACAGCCCATCTCTTTATTATCAGCCTCCTCACCCATCTTAGCCGATGCCTCTTAGCTATTTAATTCTTATTCCAAGGTCATCCCCTGGACCTTAGCACAACTGTTATTTTCAACCACTCCATAATTTTGCTATCTATTCTCTCCAGTTCCCTAAATAAACTGTAATAGAATACTTTGCCCCTCTATAAGACTCGCTCAAGAAAATGCCAAAGCAGTTCAAGTACAGTTTTTGAAGAGTTTCACATTTCATATCTCGCTGGGACTGAGAAAACCACACACCTGTGCTGACTAGGCTCCAGGTCAGATGCATCGCCCTTAACCACCAGGGGCACCCTGGTGCCACAACTTTGCATCACCCCGATGGCCCCTCCTATCTTCCATTTATCCTCCTCCCCTTTAGTTTCCAATTCAACAAAATACTAATGTATTTTACTGTTCTTTTTTCAGTAGCAATAACTTTTGCCTCTGCTTCCTCCTACCTCACCTTTTGAAACCCATTCCCAAAGGGCTTTCATCCCTGACAGAGCAGCCCTGGTCTGGTCCTCCGCAGTCGGCATGGTGTCAAATCCAGTGCAGGAATTTTCAGTGTTTCTCTTGCATCATCAGCTGTTTTTGCCCCTGACTGTATCTTGTTTCCTGCAATATTCCTTGGTGTCTTTTTGTCTCTGTCTCTCTGTCCATCTATGTCTGTGTCAGTCAGTCTGTCTGTCTCTCAATTCTCCTCTACTAAATATACTATTTCATTTTTCACTTCCTCACCTCCAGACAGTGAACAGCCCCCGCTTTCAATCCAAGCTTTCTCTTCTGTCCCATCTATACCTGCTCATCAGCAGACCTCAGCTAGGCTCCTGCTGTCTGCTTCTGGCTCCTGTTACTGCTGGCTCCACCTTGTCTGCAAAGCTTTAGATCTCATTCCCAGCTGCCTGTTCACAGGCACTGCCGTCTAATAAGCCTCTCAAACTCTTTATTTCTAAAACCAAACTGCTATTGAAAATAAGTCTTCCTCCTGTAGGTTTCCCTCGCTATCTCAGTAAATGTTAGCTTTATTTACCTATTTGTCCGGGCCCTCAGCCTTAGCTTTATCTGTGTGTCTTTCTCTCATCCCTCACATCCAAAATTCAACTTAGCATCAAAGGCTGTGCCATCAATATATATTCAGAACCCAATCACCTCTGCTTTCTCCACTATTTTCACATCTGGCCCCTTAATAGCATGGATTGATGCAACAATTTTCCAATTGATCTTCCTCATTTCACTCCTACCAGGTCCCCTGCAGTCTCTTCTTGGCTCAGCAGCTGGTGCGATGCAGTGAAATGAGATGTTTTTATCCCATTCCCTGTAAAAGCCAAAGGCTTTACAAGTAGAATTATTTATAAATTACTTTTGTTTTTAGATGATGGAGGCAATGCATATTTAATAGAAGTATTTCCAAGCTGGGCAAAACCTTTCTAACCTTTCCCATTCACATCGTAGGATTGCTTGGATAGGAACTAAGAATAAGGAGGATTTCAACGGTGTTTACAGCTTTGCTTTTGCCTTTTATTTTGTGAACTCTTGTATTGTGGCAAACAAAGAGACTTGCTTCTTGTTACAGCTAGTTGGAGTGTTCTTATGAAAACTTCCTGTGGCCAAGCTCTAAATCCCTTAAATTATTACAAACCATGTAACTAATTCACTCAACTTGAAAATACCCATGAATATCCTCAGATACTCTTTGATTTGAGCAAGAAGCCATGATCAAGAGCAAATCTATCTGCTCTGGCTCTGTTATTAAAACCATTTATATGGAATTTAGAAGGCTACCTAATTTCTGAATCTTTTTTTAAAAGTATGTTTTGTTTATACCTCTTGCCCCCAAAGTTACTATTCATAATTTGGTCCGTCTACCCAAGGAAAAATAATTTAAAAAATGTGACCCATTTAATATTAACTCTGTGTTTAAATTTCTTTTCTTTCTTTCTTTCTTTCTTTCTTTCTTTCTTTCTTTCTTTCTTTCTTTCTTTCTTTCTTTCTTTCTTTCTGTATTTTTATTTTTTGGCTAAAGCAGGTATTCAACTCAGGCCCTTGCACTTGTCAGGGAAGCGCTTATTCCACTGAGCTATTTCTTTTATTAACGGTGTTGATTGAGGGAAATTTTAAAATCTGTTTGGCCTTTTGATAATTGATTTTATTCTGCGCCTCAAAGACTTAAGATGGTTTTTCTGACCAAATCATCTAATGTATATTTATTCCAGCATTAGGCAAAATGTTACAGCTCAAATATTTCAGTGATAATTTGTGTCAGATGCCAATACATGAATTCCTTTTACTGCACAAGACTTATATAGAGACATATTATAGAGTTGTATATCATTTATATGCCTATAAAATTAAAGATTTAACAATTGCTATTTCAAAAGTGGCTGTAGACCCAGGATTCTTTACCAGTCAATAACGCTGTTGATAGTGCTCACAGAGGTTATACTTACTTTGTTCTTAACCCAGCTGTAAGTGCTTTGTTAAAAATAGTAGATAAATAGGTAAAAAGTTCAGTTGTAGATATTTATTGGTGCTGACTAGCCTTATTCATTTATAAATTCAATTCTCACTGGGCCAGGGAGATGGTTCAGTGGAGTAAGCACTTCCCTGGCAAGCGCAAGGGCCTGAGTTTAATCCCCAGTTCCACTAAAAAAAAAAAAAAGAAGAAAGAAAGAAAAAGAAAATTCAATTCTCAGACTAGCTGACTGAGGTGTGCATGTGTGTGTGTACAAAATGTGTGTGGCTATAAAATGATAGTCAAAATATTTCCCACTGAAAATTATCACTTTACACCTCCTGACTGATTTCTCTGACTATCCCAGAGGCTATATATACTGCAGTTTCAAAGCAGCTTATAGTCAAAATGCTCATTGACTCCTTCCCATTGAGCAGAGATCTCTGTTTTGTTTTGTTTTTTCCACCTTAAGGGTTTGAATTTGTCCTAACACATCCTGAACACCTGCACCTACCAAGACTAATCTCTGTGTCCTCCTTAATGTCATGGCTAGAAAGGAAAATATTTGGAAAGACACCTCCAAAGACATGCCACTTACACCTAAAATCCTATGCTTTTTGCAGTTCTTCCATTCATCTGTTGCATTTTAAGACGTCTAGGAGTGGCCCATATGCTTCCTGCTAACCCAGGAAAAAGCTTCTGAACCATTTAAGAGGTCAAGTGAAATCTTTCATTGGATTAATGAGTGAATAGATGAGTATTCTATCACATACACCTTCTAATATTGCAGATAAAATGTCAGATATACCTTAGCCCATTGGGATTGATATAAAAATACAGTGAACTTGAGGATCTGCACTGAATTTTCTTATGGTTTTGGAGGCTGGAAATTCTGGGATGGAGGCACTGTCAGGATTCCTGCATGGTACAGGCGGCTCTCTGTTTTTAAGATGTCCCTTTCCTTGTTTCTGCGTCCTGTGAAAGGGAGGAACTATCGGCCCTGACAGGGAAGCGCAGATCTTTTATTAGGGTGTTAATCCCACTCATCAGTGAGGGCCTTTGGGTTTTAATCATTTCCACGAATCCACACCTCTTCATGCGGATGGCTGGAACTTTCCAATGAATTTTGGAGGCGCCAATATCGCCATCATTAAAGCCATGGATCTAACTGAAAATGTCTCAAAGAGACAGAAGTCATCCTTAACTGGCAGTGTCAGGAATCTGGCAAGACTGGAAGAAATATGAAATCTTTCAATAGAAAGAAGATACGGGAAGGTGGGCCATGAGATTCCCACCAGACCACAGAGAGACAGAGGTAACAGCAAGGAGAGAGCGGAGGACACATGGGAGAAAGTAGTCTAGCTAAAACAAGTAAATAAAAAAGCATCATGCACTGTAATAAAGGATTGAATGCTGAGTCAGAGACTAGTCATTTTAATGTACTTACAACTAATGGGAAAAACAACCACAGATTTTCAAGTACATGATGCGTTCATTGTTCACAACTGCACCTATGTACTCTCATTTTTGTAAAGAGCTCCAAGCCACCAGCCTGTATCTTTTCTGAGCTCCAGGAAGAAGACATAGTTAAAACAGCATAAAAGGATAGACACAGCCCTACTGTTTTGTTCACAAATGGCTTCCATGTTTTAAACTTTAATATATAGAGAGTGGGCTGCTGAAAGACGATATAAAGCAGGAAAGCTGTGGAATTTCTAAAATTTCATGTTTCTGTTACATTAAAAATTCAGTAGAGGGGCCGAGGAGATGGCTCAGTGGAATAAGTGCTTCCCGGGCAACTGCAAGGGCTTGAGTTCAATCCCCAGTTCCACCAGAAAAAAAAAAAAAAATTAGTAGAACGATTTTTAAGCCGAGAGAAATTCACTTGCAAACAAAAGGGCTATTGAATAAAATTAAATACTTATTTAATTGCCTTAAATTTAAAAAATATTCAATTGTAACCATGTGGCCTAATTTGCTATTGGATAGTAGTGCGCTGGGAAAACTATAAGAATCATGGGTTCGTTCCATCGTGAATGCTCAATACAATACTCCAGCCTGTGATGCAGGCTCAGGACCTTATCCGAATCTTGACCCTTATAATCTTCCTAGCAGATATTTGATATATGATGTTTATTCACATAATAGCAATTTTCAAAGTTAGTAATAAGTATGCTTTGTACTTCTATTTCTATTTGATATGCTAATATTTCAACTACTTAGCATAAGACGATAGCCTGAGTTTACACTCCTCTTTAATCTCCTTCTTGCTTAAAGATTAAAACCACTGACACAAGTTGCACTGCACTGTATGAATTGCCATGAACTAGATGGCTGTATTCTTCTCCAGAGTAGACATAAATTTAGGACAAACATTTTTTATTTGAGTCTTCTTGCCATTTGTGATTCAGTTTGTTCTATGTAAACTACTACTTTCTTTTATAAAAGCTTCTACAGTCCATGTAGGAGTTCAATTGTGTATTTGGGACTGCCATTGGATTTTCACATAAAACATAGATTTGTCCTTTTGAAGGATGAAAGTTAAAAAGTGTCACCCTTTCACTTATGTGGTATCTGCTCTTTGAAAGTTATGTTTGACCTTTTTGCACTGTTAGAGGTGAAAATGGGGAATGGATAATTGGAGTCAGAGGCCTGATTCTATTTGTTGCTATGTTCCTGGCCCATTTTCTCTACAAATTAGTAGAAGCCTAGTACAATTATTGGATTTCTTTCTCAGAAATCATTTTGTGTTTTACATTTTACTAGAAAGAGGTCCTACCTTCCATGAGGTCACAGTATGAGAAGAATGGGATGGGATAAAGACCAAGTTAATTGGCTTGGTTATAAACCATAGGACTGGAGTTAAAAGAATTCTTATTTAATTCAATTTTTCACATGCTCTGAGGTTTAACCCATAACTTCACTGAGTCTGAGTCCTCTGAGAGCAGAGGGTTCTGTATGTGGAGGGGTTATTTAGTAGTGCATAGATAAGTACACACTAGTTGTTCAGTGCACAATATTTGTGATGCACAATTTTGCCAATCCAAGGTAGCATTCCTTGGGAGAGATAGTTACATAGAAAACAAAGGGGCTTGTTCATCCTTTCAGCTATCACTTACTAGTTATCAGTAAATTGATGGGCACTGGATGCTAGTGTTCTGCCATATGTGGTGTAACCACCCCCTGGAGAAATTTCCAGAGTGGTGAAGAAGTAGTCAAAGCCCATAATGATGAACCCAAGTGGAAGGGAGGGCATCTACCTCCAGCTGAGAATGCAAAAAGGGTCCCCAAAGGGTACAGGATGGCTGAATCTTTGGGGTGGAGGGAGCAAGAATAGGAAAGATCAAACTGAAGGTAGTGCTGGTCACTTTCTATGTAAGGCTTGTAGCATCCCTGGTTGAGCTGACTTGAATAGCTAAAATGATACGATGTAGATCTTCTTTTCTTTTATCTGGAGAACAAGTGGATCCCCCGACACACATTAGCCACAAGTTGTGCATAAATACCATGTAAACCAATCAATGATGTATTGATTATTGTCTCCTGTGACAAAACAAAGAATTTCTATCTCTTCTGAGTCCTGTCTTCTTATACCTTCTGAGAATCAGTCCCCTATACTCTTGCCCCTGTATTTGGTGCTGCTATGTTCTGTTGAAAGCAGTGCCATCAAATTTTAAAAAATAAGCATGTTTACTTTGTCCTATAATATTGATTTCACATGCATGCCCCTATAACCTGTTTCCTTTTACAACAAAAACTTTGCAATGGGTTTTCCCCAGTTCTATACTGTCAATTAATCCTGGACCACTGTGATCTGGCTTCATCACTCAACCAAGACAATCCTCTCCCAAGGTCACTAATGACCTCCATTCTTCTTAATAACCTGGACTTATGCTTCTTTTCTGCTTCTCCTCTTGAATACAGTTGGCACTATAAAGCAGTTTTTCTTCCTTAAAACAGCTTCTTACATTGATTTCCCTGCCATGGCACTGTTATTTTTCTTTTGTCTCTGCAGATTTTGACTGTTTCTGCTAATTTCCTTTTGTTACCTTCCTGCAGACTCTGTATGAGGCTCTTTTCTCTTTCTAATCTTACTTTTTTATTAGGCAATCTCACCCTTAACATGGACTCTATTTCTATGTACTTAAAACACCCACAAAATAAAAGATATCCCCTTTAAAGCATCTGCATTTCCTCAACATTCATCTTAAATTCATTTCCCATGTCTCATATCATGAAATGTCTCTTGTTATCCTTGTTATTTTTATGTTCAAAAATACATAAATACTTACCTTATACTTTAGGTCGAGAATCCCTGTGGAAAACAACCTTAATTTTTAAGACATTTTAGAGCTGAGTTTCCCAACCTCAGCACTGTTGACATTTAGGGCTAGAATGCTATCTTGGAGTCTTTCTATAGTATTCTAGAATGTTCCGTGAACATACCTGATCTGTATCCACTAGGTGGCAGCAGTATCTCCTTCCAGTTGTGATGACCAAATTGTGTCCAGAGCTATTGATTATCTCACAGGAAGACAAAGATTTCTGGAAGGAAATGAAACCAGCCCTGGAGGAGAAACACTGTTCTAGGAGCAAAATAAGAGACAAAGCTGTCTTCTTAGAAAACAGAAATACCAATGTTTTCACAAGCCCATGGGAATACAACATTTAAGTCAAAGAAATATGAACCTAGAAGGTAAATACCCAGTTCAAGTTTATGCCTGAAATGTTACTCAGGAACCATCACCTTTACCATCAGTGAAGTAGGTAATATGTAGCCAATTGGTGGCATAGCTGAAATGCTGAGCATATTAGCTGTGGGATGAACTTTATGATGTTTATAAATTATCATCCACAGAATACCCTATGCCCACCAACAGCACAGGGTATTTACAACCAGCACTGTGCTGAAAAAGTCCTTCATGGAGTGACCATTCACAAAGAACATACTCTTTCATCTGTGTTGTTTCAGTTTCTGTACATAGTAGTTTTAAAGTCATCTACTGTTATGTTCCAAAATTTTCATTTTGGAGATAATTATCTGAGATGAATATTTTACATTTACATTAATATAAATTTCTTTAGGTGGCAAATGTATTATATATCTTTTATAGAACCCACAAAATATCATGAGTTTTAAACTAAAAATTCTATTGAAACTGATGGTTGCTAGGATTTAGAGTTATGTGAGATAATGTTTTCTTGGTCAGACTGTTTGATTTACTTTTGTATCTTCAAAAGAAAGGGCTATGATATTTAGACCACTTGGACAATTCTTTGGTAAAAAGAAAGAAGTCTGCTGTTTCTTTTACAAGTCAATACTAAAGAAATTGTTCAGTAAAATGTTTGAGGTGAATTTGGACACCTGTTGTCTGAGAACGAGTTGTAGATTTTATACCAACATTTAATCTTGTCTTTGAAATTTTAAACCTACTTAAAAACTTCCATAGCAATTGAAAATTGTTGTGAACTGGATTTCTCCTCAATGTCCTACAAACTATAATAAAATTGAGTGTGCCTCTGGGTGTTTGCAAAGTGCCTTTGGGTAGACAGAACTATATTCAGATGTAGAATTCTGTGAATGTCTGATACAGTTGAAATATCAAAATCTAAAAGCACCTTATTTTGTTTGATATATCTTCATGTTTATGACCTAGGTAAAAGCAATGACAAAATTTTGACATATTCAGCTATCTCAGAACCATGACATTAGCAAAGAGCAATATTTTGTTGCAATTTTAAGTAAATGAGGTATTTTAAAATACTAGAAAACTTTCGATACTAAGATTATGCTTGTTATTGGTTCACTGATAATAATGCAAACCTAATAGGACAAGTATAACGGAGTGACACTGAACCCAGCTGAAGGTCACAGAGCTTTAAAGGTCAAAGCTGAGAGAAGGAAATGGAGAAATATGTTCTTGATGACCATGCAGCAGGGCTCAAGTTCATACATTTTGTCTGTTTGCCAATATCTATTGTACAGGGCCAACAGCTACAGTTGCTAAGCCTAATACCTTAAGCAAATATTTTTCCTTCCAAATAATAATTCAATTGGTTTCTACACATTAATTTAAATTGACTAAAAGAAAATGGATTTCCCATGTACGGCCACTAGAAATATAATCTTATCATCCACACACTTGTAATATGAAGTACTTTATATTTTGCCATGCAAGATATAAACACTGTGTATCTAGTTTATCTTAACTTTTGTGTTTTCTTTTTAATTTCTATGTTCAGAGATTGAATTATCCTGCAAATTCCCAAGAAATGTACCATTGCATATACCATTTTAAGTGTTCATGTTAACCTCTATCAGGACATAGTTCTGTATGTCCCCTTAATTATTAAGGGGACATACAGAACTATGTATAATAAAAATTAAGGGGACAGTCCCTTTGCATATAATTGATTTATTTACATGAATGAGTATAGATAATAAGGATGGGTTAAAAAAGTTGGCTTTAATATCAAAAAGAGTGGACCAGAACATTAGGTATTAGTTCTTTTCTTTGGTAACCTTCTTTATTCTCAAAGCACCAGCTACTATGGGAAGTTTATCCTTGAAGGCTTGGAACCTTGACAGCTGACTCCTGTTTCTTCCTCTTTAGGGTGAGACATAAGCTAACAATGTCTTCTTTGTTTGCTGTGCTATGATCAAATTCAGGCCCTCTCACATGCGAGGCAGGGGCTCTTGCAGGGAGCTCCACCCCCAGCCCCACTGGGGATACACACACTACACCATACATGAATACTGTGATACTGCACTTGTGATATCTAGGAATCTGTGTGCAGGAGAGAATGAATTTGACACGATGAGATGTCAAATTACCCAGAAACCTTTACTGATAGAAGAATGAGAAGTGAAGATCATTTCAATGGTGCATATGAGGCAGAGATTTCAAAGTCTATGTGTTAGTACATTTCTTTTTAAAAAAGGGAATAGGGCTGGGGAGACTGCTCAGTATAATAAGCGCTTCCCTGGCAAGCACAAGGGCCTGAGTTCAATCCCCAGTTCCATGAAAAAGAGAGAGAGAGAGAGAGAGAGAATGAAAATAGTAAAAAAAAAGGAGAAATGATAAAGATTTCACTAAACAAAATGATAAAAATTCCACAGTGCTTGTTATAATGCATAATGTTGACTTCAAATTAGTTTTCAGATTACCAGATATAAGCATATACAAATTTGTCAAAATAATTTAAAAGAAAAAAAGCATTAACTGCTCCTTTCAATAGAGCAGCAACTATGACTTAAGACATGAATCAGCGTCAAAAGCAGAAGTTTAGCTGGCTCGCAGCTCTGCACTGGGAAGTCTGGGAGCTTCGCACCAGTGCGTGCTCAGTGCCTGGTGAGAGCCTCTGTTGAGTCAGGACCTGGTGGAGGGGACCATGCTGAGATGGAACAAGGGCGCTCGCTGTACCGAGTTTCTTTTCCTACCCTTCTAAAGCCACTAATTACCCTTCTGAAGCCACTAATTTCACCTCCATGATCTCAGTGTCTTCTTTAGAAGAAGTTATTCTTTCATTAAATTATCTTTTCTTTTTTTTTTTTTTTTTTTTTACTTCAGAGATTATTTCTGACCTGATTTTCTCTATACATTTCTGCAGTTGTTTCTTTACTTCAGATGCTATTAATTCAGATATTTCAGCAGTGTGATTCCCAGTTTCTGCTGTGCTGGTGTCTCCTGCATTTGTTCTGAGTGGGCTCGGGTCCTGAGATTGCATTTTTCTCCTTCTCCTTGTCATTTTGTATAGCACTGTCCTCTGACTTTTGATGTGGAGCTCTGCTACAATTACAATCTTAGCACCTACCAAAATTCTTACCCAAGAGAGATTATATGGTTAAAGCAGTTACCATTTTGTATTTACAGAACTACAATTACCAGCACTAATAATGGGTAGTGATATTTGGCAGTTGACAAACTTTTGTAACTAATGAGCTTTTATTTTAGACAGTAAGAGCAAGCATGTCTGTATAGCTAATCTGATATTAAATTAGGAATTCGTATTTAAGTTTGTTCCCCCAAGTTCTGTCGGATCACCTCCCTTTGGGTACCTGAGGTCTTCGAGGCACACTAGTTCAGCCTGGTTACCTTTTGCCCCCCTCTCGGTCAAGAAAGAAAGAGCGAGGATGCTCTCATAGATTGGGGTCTAGCAAAGTGTCTCAGCTTACTAGGTCCAGATCTACGATGGTTGAACTCATCCTGTGTACCTGGCTTGGGTCTGGCTGCTGTGCTCAGCTTCTTCCTGCTGCAGCCCTTGGAAGTGAACCCACTGTGCCCCTCTGGCAAGATGTTGAGCTCCTGGATTAGCTGGGTGGCTCTAGCCCCTAGCCTCTGCAGGGACTTCAGCTGGAGAGTTTTACAACAAGCCTATATGCTGAGCTTGGGCTGGGTCTGGAGGGGTCCTGACAGCATGGTGGAAGGTCCCATTCACATGATCTCTTCTAATCCTAAATTCCTTTCCCGTGTGGATTTGGGGATTAATTTTCCAATACCTGACATTTCACAGGGCTCATTCAAACTGTAGCAGCTTGATCATACAGGAAATACCAAGTTAGAAGATTCAATTCTGGTTCACTGTAAGAGTGAGAGCCCACTTCAGTTTGGGGTCTACCAATATCCACAGGAAACATCAGATGAGGCTACACAAAGCCATAGCAGGAGCAGGGATCCTTCCCGTCAAGGATGACTACCTTGGCCAACTTTTCCCAGAGTAGGAAATCTTCAAGAACTCAAATAAGCTACAGAATCAATAGGAGAGAGAGTTTGGTAATACTGATGACTGGGTCCTACCTATAGAGTCTGGCTTCAGTAGTATAATTTGCTTTTTCTCAGTAAAGCAAATCCAGCACTTTTCACTGAGCTATATCTCCAGTCTTTTTTGTTTAACTTCTAAATTTTAAGACAGGGCTTATTCAGTTGTCCAGCATAATCTTGACTGCATAGCTCTAATCTCTCAGCCAGCAGAGTGCTGGGGTTCCACGTGTACTAAGTATCACCTGGCCATGAATTTTATATATAATTAGGTAATAACTACATTTTGAGAACTACTGTCTATGACATTTTTGTGACCATATATCTATAGATTGTAGTAAGAAGTAGAAGCCTTACCTTCCCTCACCTACAAATATATTTGGGACTTAACTGCTATTAAACACCTGATCATTTTAGTTTGTTTTGTATATTTTCCTCTCCTATGTTTCTCATATCTAATATCTAAAGGCTGGGAGTCTAAGGGCTGCTATAGTGTGGTGGTTATCCATGTTGGGAGTGGCATTGAATTCTTCAAATTAGCTAATCCCACCTCTACCATTAGCTGTGTGATTGTGTACAAGTTATTTGGGATCATAGTTTCCTAATCCACAATAACAGTAATAGCACCCATCTTTAATACTGCTATTAGTATTCTTGAAATTCTTGTATAATACCTTTGGAACAGTGCCTGGTAAACTGTAAGAACAGGGAGTCCTTTGTACATATGAGTTCTGTGTCTATGAATTCAACTATTCAGAGACCAAACATATTCAGGAAAAAAAAACATTGCTTTTCATCAATATTGAATAAGTACAGATAGTTTTTGTTGTTATTTCCTCAACTGTACTGTGTAACAGCTATTTACATAGGATTAACATTGTGTTAGGTATTATCATTACTCCTGAACCAATTTAAGGTACGCTCCAAGATTAGATAGGTTAAAGGTTAATAATAATTATTTTATGTGTGAGACCAAAACATCAGTGAATTTTAGTATCTGTGAAAAGTTTTGGAACCAATTGCCAAATGACACTGAGGGAGAACAGTATTTAAATAAATCTGAGCTTTCTTCCTTCACCTTTTCATTTAAATTGGTTTTGAGGCTAATGTTTTACATATAGCTAGCTCTTATAGAGATTTACAAGGCTCGTGTTAGCTCTCTATATGTGGCATTTTATTAACATTTAGTTAGTATGTGTATAAGCATAAAGGAAGCCTGAATAACCATCTATGTTGCCTATAGAGAAACCCTACCTGGGAAATTGAAATGCTAATCTTATATTTTTGAAAGTTTAATCAAGCTGTTGAATAATTTATTCTTCATTAAAGGAATATTCATATATTCCAAGTAGATTAGATATTCTTATTGAGCAGCAAGAGAAATGTCTCACTAGGAAACACTGACAAGAGAAAAGGGAACCTTTACATATGGACACCATGGGTGGGGATGTTAATCAGTTTTCATCACTATGACATAAATAGCTTAAAAGAGGAGACATTAGTTCACTATTCCAGAGGTCTCAGTCTTGTTGGCTGACTTCACCACCTTTAGACCTGTGCTAAGGCCAGGACATCATGGCAGAGGGGCGTGGAGGAGAATTATACTCATTTTATTGGAGCCAGGAAGCAGAGAGGAATGAACCAGAGGGAAAGAAACGGGAAGTGTTTGGAAGCTGTAGATCCCCCTCCCAGCACATCCTGGAGGACCCTTCCTCTCACTGGACTCCATCTCCTCATAGCCCATTCGGCTATGAGATCCTCAAAGGGTTCATGCATTCGTTACATCAGCATACATGTGATCCATTCCCTAGTTATGCCAAGCCACTGTACATGAATGCACTGAACATCAAGCCCTCTTAGTACATGAGTCTTTGAGGGGAGAACTACATATTTAAACCATCACAATAGGAATGTAAATTGACATACTTGTATGCAAGGCAGTATGGAATTTCTTCAACAAAATTAGAACTACAGCCACAAAAGGATCAAGCAATTCCACTTTAGGGTATGTATCCAGTGGAGGGGAAGGCCTTGCTCTCTTATGGCTACAGTTGTATTGCTATTCATAGTAGTTAAAACATGAAAACAAACTTGGTGCTACTGATAAATACATCATAAATTTTCTTTCACAGCCTTAGAATATAAAGAAACCTGTCCTTTGTAAGAATAGGCATCACAAGTGAACTTGGAAGGCATGATGCTGAGTGAAATAAGTTAGACATAGAAAGTCAAATACTGCACAATCTCAATTATATGGGAATATTAAAAACTCAAAAATATAGAAACAGAGTTTAGATGGACAGTTCCAAGAAACCAAAGGAGGTTGGAATGAGAAAATGTTAGTCAATGGGGACAAACTTTCTGATATAAGTAATTTCCAGGAATCTGATACACACCGTGGTGATTGTAGTTAAGAATAGTGTACACTTATAACTTTTTTTAAATGTAGTGGTGAGGTATTCCCAATCCTTCACCCCACAAGCATATGTCAAGGTAATTATGCAATTTCTGGCTATATTTATTACCTTAATGGTGTATATATGAACATCAAGTTATCAGATTATATCCTTTGGGTATGCACAGTTATTTATCCTCCACAACCTGGAGAAAAATAAAAACCTATATATCTGGAAACAAACCTTCTGCATACTAAGAAGGTTTTAGAGCATGGTCTGTCTTCAGTACTGACACTTACCTTTTTCTTTGAAGAGTTGACACCCAGCACTGTGACTTGTAAGGAAGCTGAAGAGTGTTGCATCCTTCAGGTAGAGGGAAGTTACACCTTGTAGATGTGTTCCACGTCCTGACTTATCACAGTGGATCACAGAAGGCTTTTCCTCAAAGTGTGTTGAACTCGAATAACCCGCACGACATTCACCTTCTCTTCCTTTCACTTACTTACGCCTCTTCCCAGTGCCTCCTTTCAGAGTCAAACTTATACCCACGAATCCATATTAAGTTTCCTTTCACAAGAAGATGTGTATTCTGAATAATCAGTTATTTACTGGAAAGACAGTGAAATGGCAGGATTGTTTCCATGTTAGACCAAAAATTGGAAGAAAAGAAAAAAAAAAAAAAAAGCGAGCTTGTAAATAAAGCCAGCCATTGAACCCTGCTTAGCTTACGGATCTTAAATGCCCCACATCCAAATATGCTCCCTAGATCTTACAGATCAGAAACACATCTGGCCTCATTCTTTGTTCAGCTCCTGCTTAAATACCTACTTGGTTTCCATGGTAACCATGATGGACTGCACAGTTCTTGACTCAGGAAATCATGGGATTCTTTTTTGTAATGAGTCTGTTTTCCTTTTATCTCTTTTATGTTTACAACACCTTGGCAAGGGTGGGGAAGGAAGGAAGCAGTCACATCTTACCACAGGTGGTTTAAAGGCTAAACTATAGTTTTGTTTCTTTTCTTTTTTGGCTAGGATAAAATCAACCCAATTGAGAGTCGCCACCTCTCCATCCAAATAGTAAGCTATTTGGATGTTTCTGGGAAATATATATTTTATTCTAACTCCCTTAGATTACACAAAATCATCTCAGATCTAAAATATTTGTTTCATGGACCTCTCTGTCCTGCCAGTATTGGAGAAGGGTGCCACTAATCCCTCACTCTCAATGTATTTTCATTATTGATGGAAGCGGTGGTGGTTTGTGAGTTTGATAAATCCGTAAAAATATACATTTTTCAAGTCACAAACATAAGATAGAAGTTTTGAAGAAGCCAGATAATGTGACTTAACTTGTAAATATTGTAACTTTATCAGCAAGTGTATTCCAAATCAGACATTTAATTAATGGTTAAATATTTGTGCTTGGTATGATTGCACTTCCTTTGTAGGAGGTGACCTTTCTGTGTGAATTCTAGGCTAATGGTGACATTCACAGGCAAAAGATGCATTACAGCCATGTTAATAAATATTAAGGAATAACTTTTTAAATTTTCCATACATTATTTAACATTATGTTGGGCACACATTTTTTTTATTCCTAGTAACTATTTATTTGATCCATCTTAAGCAATCAGTTTTATTAGGTCCAACATTTTTGTTTGTTTTTAGCTGGATGACCTTAGAGAGACATTTGTCATTCTCTGAACTTCAATGTTCAGCATTAATTTTTAAGGCTTTTCCTCTTTCTAGGGGGCAGGGGAGCTCTGGTAAACTAGTACATGTGCAATATTTGAAGCATAAAGTCCCCATGGAGGCATAAGAGACATGGGTGTTCACCCATGAGGCAAGTGCATGGTTTCCTGTCCTCTGAATATATGTTTTTCAGTTTACCAGTCTTGAAATCCTGTGTTCAGAAAGCACAATCCAAACACACCATTGGTCAAATCTACCTTACTTTTCTTTGTAAAGCAGCTGGCTGTTATTCTATTCTGTATGATTATCCTCTCTGAGAAGCAGAAAGTTGCCAGCTACATTTCTTTTCCCCTCATTCCTGATTGGTGTTCATTTTTATTGTCTGGAACTCAGTTGTCTATGCACTATTGTATTTTCTATTTCCCATGAAACGAGTGTCTTGTTTTTTGTATTATCTAAGTTTTGTTACCATCAGTCACTTCAAAGAAAAAAATATCCAAAAGCAAGAACATCAATCACCGTTTTGAAGGTCGCTGGGAAATTATTATTTATGTGTCAGCAGTGAATCCATTCCACTGTTTAAAGCATAGAACTGTAAGATTAGGAACATGGATAGGAAAACATAGCCATCATTAACCTGTCACCTTCCCTTTAAAGAAAAGCAGTACAACTGGCTTAAGCCAGTGACAATTTAGAGTATGAAAGATCAGCAAAGCAGACCCCAACACAGGAAAGAGAAAGGTGTCAAGGTCATCACACAGGTTTAAACTAATTTCCTATAAGCAGTTATCCTCCAGTGAAATAGAAAACAATGAAAATATTTAAGAAAACGGCGAGATCGTTTTCCAAATCTTACAATGTATTCATTCATGCTCTATATCCGAAGGATTTTGCTTGATTTAAAAACCTCATGACTTGTTTGTTTTAATCTAATTTTCTTATTTTTATTGGCTTCATTCCCCTTCCTCACTGAGTGAAACATAAACCATCAAATTTTATTTGTTAAGATATTAAATTGGCATTGTATGTTCTCTGAATGGACTACACTGCATAGATCACTTAACAATAACTGTTTCTTAGAAAACTCCATCACAACTAGGAAAGAGGGGTTATGGAGTATGAGCATGTACAGGAGAAGCAAGGCTCAGGTATAGATGGTAAGCCCTAGAGTGGGGAGGACGGGAAGGATAGTCACACCTGGACCAGGACCTCCCACAGCTCGGGAGGCTTTTGTACAAAGTGTCAGTGTTTCACTCTGTCTTTTAGGCTTTGTATCTTACTGTTAGATTTCCAAGATATACATATTTTTTAAATACTACTGAGATTATGGTGCTAGAGACCTTCTGTTGGTTCAGAAAAAGCCTCTCTGGGTGGGACTGACCAGCACCACATTTGCAGATTTGTCCCCAGGCTTGGCATTCCAGAAATTGTGTCTGCAGATTTCATTGTGTTGGCTTGACTTAATAACAGTGGGCTCCTGTCTCGGTTTTCCTGCTGCTGGTTGCAGACAAACAATGTATTTATCAGTGTAGTTTGGTGAAGAGAAATATGTTAGAACATTGATACAAAATACTCAGCAAATAGCTAGTTGTAATCCCTAGTTTTATATGCATGCTCAAAAGGCATATTTTGGTTTATTAAGTTATGAGATATACATTCAAAGGGGTCCAGAAGTACTCACTTTCCTCTGTAATACTCCATTCATGCTATCAAAATAACTGGGATGCTACATTAATTTTGAGATGGTTCTTTTATGAAGGCAGTTTCTTTCAAAACTGAAGGAAAGAATCTGAGCAGCTGCAATAGATATTTTATCCAGGCTCTGGAGAGTCTGATAACCCATCCACCACCTACCCCTCTGGAGCACTGCAGAGCAGCCCCCAGGAGGCCAGAGCCATAATCATCAGAGGCAGACACGCTTGCTCTGTCTCAGTTTTTCTTCCCCCAGTGAGTCTGTTTCTTTCTCTTGATAAACATTGAATTTTGAACCAGAACATCTTTTTCTCTAGACTATGAAGTGGCAATCTTCCTCCTGTTTGTACTGTTTTTCTATGTGCACTCTCTTACTTACATTACAGCTTTCCTTTAAGCAAATGAAATTAAATAGGGTGTGTTTCTTCCCGGTATTAGCTGAAACTGCTCCCTAAGAATATTTCTTAGAACAGTTGATTATTCTACATTCATTCATTCATTCATTCATTCATTCATTTATTCATGCAGTATGGGGAATTGAACTCAGGACCTTGTGCTTGCCAGGCAAGTGCTTATTCACTGAGCTATCTCCCTGCCCCCCTATTTTTTTTTGGTATCTTTAGGGAAGGGTGTACAGGGTATTCAAGGTCTCACTACCAGATTGGACACATAGTGATCCACCTGTTCACAGCCTTCTAAGAGCTGAGATTACAGGCATGCACCATCACACCCAGTGTCAGTTGCTGCCTCGGCACACCCAGGGGCAGGGCTGGTATAGCAGGTCTGGGGATCGAACCCCTGACCCCTGCACCTACTTGCAGGTGCTTTTAGTCCACTGAGCTATTTGGCCAGACCTATTCTACTTTTAAGCAGTGTTCTGTGGTTATCAGTTTCATAAACACTGAAAATTTACTTTATATCATTCTAGACAGGATCAGGAGTAGACTGAGGTCGAAAAACTCAGATAGCCAGGTCTGCCACACTTTAGGAACGTGGCTGTGGACCGACACAACTAAGATCACATCTGCCAGATAGTGAGACAGTGGGGAGACACAACCTCATGAAATGATTGAGTTAGAACCCTATTCAGTGTGTAGCAGCCAGACAGATAAATCCCCACCCCATATACCACTTGGTGGGACTCATGGGAAGACAAAGCTCGGCATGGAACATTTCTAGCATGCTGTATTTTCTCTGTATAGTAATTATAACATATGATAAGTCTTGCAACAGCAACCCTCAAAGAACTAGAGCAATGTGAAAACTCATATGGAGTCATAAGTGACCCAGAAAAACAAAAGCAATTCTGGGCAGCAAGCACAAGGCATGAGGCATCACAGTCCTGGATTTCAAGTTATATTCCAAAGCTACAGTGATTTAAAAACAAAAAAACAGCATGGAAATTGCACCTAAAGAGACACATGAATCAGTGAAAAAGGACAGAGGGTCAGAAACAAGCCAGACAAATAGAGCCATCTGATTTTTGACTAAGTGACAAAATGCATACTAGAAGAAAGATAAAATTCTTAATAAATCGTGCTGGTAAAATAGGTTCTACTTCAGAGAAGCTTAAATCTTAGTACATATCTCTCGTATTAGTACTACAATAAAATAAAATGGGATCAAAGACCTGGATATTAAAATAGAAGCAGTCAGTTAGAAGATAAACTAGATAAAACTCTTGAATATATAGGCATAGGTAAAGAATTATTGGGAAAAAATGCAAGTCCCATAAGAAATAATTTCATGAATTCAAAATGTGATGTTGTATAACATTTGAAGCGTGGCAACGAAAGCAACCAACAGAATGAAAATACAACTTGTATCTTTCTCAGAGAGTAGATTAGTACCTAAAATACATGGAGAGTTTATTTTATTTATGTATTTTTTCATATATTAGGGAAGAGTGTACGGGTATGCAGGGTCTCACTACCAGACAGGAGTCATAGTGATCCACCTGTTTATAGCCTCCCAAGAGCTGGGATTACAGGGGTGCACCACCACGCCCAGCCTACATGGAGAGTTTAAACAAAACGGGCTCCTCAAAATAGAAGATCCAGTTAGAAAATGAGCAGTTGAAATGCAGAGGCACTCCTCAGCAAAGGCAGCACTGAGGGCCCATCAACAGCTGACAAAAAATGTTCAATATCACTGACTGAGGGAAATGCAAATAAAACAACACTGAGCTTCCACCCAACTCTGCAAAGACTGTTATGGGGGAATCGAGTGCTGGGAGACTGGAGATAAAAGCACCTTTCTGTACTGTTGGTCGCTGTATAAACTGATATGGTCAGTATGGAAATAGCTCCTCAGAAAAACTACAAATAGAAATTTTATTTGACTCAGGTGCTGTGACTTGTCTCTAGATGCGCCCCAAAGCCTCACACGGTCCTATGTGGAGTTGTGCGAGATGGGTGGATCTGGAGTAGTGATGCTGGGATTAATGGTGCTACTATGGGACTAGAGGTCTCCACCCTGGGAGAGAATGCTACCTACCTTCAGGATGGGGGGCCTGGATGAAATATAAGGGTCCAAATATAGGGCGCCAGCATTGCTTGCTGCTTACTGCTTGACTGCTTTGGCCTCTGCACTGCATGAACTGTTTCTTCTCTGTCATGCCGCCCTGCCTTGGAGCCAGCAAACTATGGGCTGAGAACTTTATAAACTGAATTAAACAAACATTTCCTCCTTTAGCTTCCAGTGTCAGGTATTTTGTGTCTGCAAGAAGAAAAGCAATGAAGATATGGCTATTCCCTTTGTATGTATTTTCCTGAAAGAATTAAAAATATCACATTATAGTGATGCGTGCATGCCCGAGTTTATAGCAATACAACTCATAATGACTAAACTTTAGAAGTAACCTTCTTGGCTGTTAACAGTTGAATAGGTAAAGAATATGGTATAAACACCTGTATATACACAATGAAGGACTACTCAACCATGAAGAGGAATAAATTTAAGTCATTAGTAGGATAACGGGTGCAACTTGAGACAATATTAAATGAAATATGTCAGACATGCAAGCCCAAATATTATGAGATTTCACTTACATGAGAAGTACAAAGTACAAATACTTTAATGACCAGAAAAGAATTAGATACCTAGTCTTGACAAACAGGAAGGGTGACAAGAGATGGAGTGACGGTGAGGGAGTGTCAGAAGTGTAAACATGCTGCATAGTGGGCCAGCTGCCCATGGTGAGTGGCACCATTGTGTTCAGCAAATACACACCAATAAACTAAGAAATTAAAATTATTTCCCAAGAAAGAGAGAAATACTGTGCCTTCTCCATAAAGGAAGTCGCATGTGAGGTTAAGATATTAAGGTGTCTGAGAGGTAAAGCAAAGTTACTGTGACTAGAATGGAGAATTTTGACTGGGACAGGGCAGCTTACAGCTGGAGATGCCACAGGGCCATGTCACGCGGAGCTCTCAGGTCCTGGGAACAACTTGCATTTTATCCAGAATACAGGAGGAAGTCAAAAAATGACATTTAGGCAAGAATGCGGTGGAATTGGGTTTAACTTAGTAGGACCATTATGTCTAAAAACTACCATGGCTTTATACAAACAGGTTTACCTGTGGGCCGTGTAAGGAAATCTCGTTTCAGCTGCAGTGGCTTTAGTAAATACAGACAAGTAGAGAATGCAGAGAAGCTTTGAAATATTGCGTATTAACAGAATGCAAGTGCATGTTTTGATGCTCAGGTTCTTCTCCATGTGAATATCTGCTTTACACATATGCATGTATGCATACAAAATATACTTGTTTATGGACAGAGGACCATAGCATGTAAAATAAAATATATATATACAGTGATATAATTAAAGTGAGTATGTGGAGACTATTTCTATTTCCTTCTTTATATTTTTCCCTAATAACCTGCAATTAATGCATATTTATATGCATATATTAATGAGACATATGGAAATTAAATTAGAAATATTGTTCTTGTACCCTGCTTTATATGATAATCAGCTTTTAACATAAAAATATTTTAAAAAGACATATTCTTGTGTTATAACTTTTCAATTTGTCCATGAATTATGTATAGCTTTTAAAATCTGAAGAGAATTATTAATAGCAAAGTGGATTTAATTAAATGCCCTTTAGCATTAAATGACACTGATTTTTAAAAAATGCATCTGTTTAAGATTAAATTAATGTTGGTGACCAGCAAATAAAATGTGCTATTGATGCAGGATTTCTATTTACACATCTTCCTTCTGTTTGTGAAGATGGAACTAGTCATCCTACTTCTTTTGTAGACATTAGTTTGAAAATAATATTTAAAAAGAATTATTTCCAGAATGCTGGATAAAATAAAGTTCCAACTGAAATTTAAATTTTTATAAAGGAGAAGTTATCTTTTTAAATTTTAACAATTCCTTCCTATCTGTCTGTCTTTTCTTTCTCTTTCTCTTTCTCTCTCTCCCTCCCTCTCTCTCTTTCTCTGTCTCTCTCTCTCTCTTTCTTTCTTTCTTCTTTCCACAATAATATCTATCAGAATAAGAATCAGGACATTGTAAGATATTCTTCCTGCTCTTATCCTATGTAAAACCAGTAACAACTGCCTTCTCTTATCTGTGGGTCTCACATTACATCCATGGATTTGACCTCACTAATGAAAAGCATTTTCAAAAAAATATTCATGCAAGGAGTATATATGACTTGTTCCTGTTACTATTCTCCAAATAATACAACCATCTATGTAACACTCATGCTGCATTAGATGCCATAAGTAATATTGAGATTGTGTAAAATATAGTAATGCATCAGTTTACAAATATTTCTGTTTGCAAACAATTTAATACATGAACAAAACCATTCAGCCAAATTTTGCCTCCATTCTCAAACTCCAGTGGAGTGACAAAACCACAGCCATCTTCCTCACACAGATCCAGCCATTCTTCCCCCCAAATCATAAAATAAATTAAATTTATAAATTGAGACAACACAGCTGATTATTTTGGGCGACTCAGGAGGTTTTCTGTAGGTCATAAAATATTTCATACAGAAGATTTAAACATCTACAGATGTGGTTGTTGGTAAACATGTTAGCTTTCCAAGCTGGGCGTGGTGGCGCAGGCCTGTAATCCCAGCACTCGGGAGGCTGAGGCAGGAGGATTGTTGTGAGTTCGAGAGCAGCCTGAGCTACAAAGTGAGCTTAAGGCCAGCCTGAACTGCATAGTGAGACCCTGCCTCAAAAAGACAAAAAAAAAAAAAAAAAAAAACCATGTTAGCTTTCCAATGCTGTTCCAATATATTTAAGAAAAACAATTTCAGGAGGAAATAATGTTTTGTCCATGGTTTCTGAGGTGTTGGTCTATGGTCACATAGTATCACTGTTTTGGGGCTTGTGGTAAGGCAGGGAATCATGGCAGAGAGGGAACAGTAGAGCTGAGTTGCTCACCCTGGAAGTCGGGATTCAGAATGAGGGCCAGAGAAAGAGTAGGGGCCGTGACCAAGGCGCCCCCTTCCAGATTACGACATTAGTTGCAAGCTTGCTCCATTAGGCCCCACCTCCTGACAACCTGTTCCTCTAGGGCTCATCGATAGATTAGTCCATTAATGAGACCTACACGCATGGCCCAGTCACCTCCTCTGACCACATGAGTCTTTAGGGGACACTTTTGATCCAGCCTATAATAGCAGGCTATTCTGCAAGCCATCTCCTGTGAAGGCAAGGAATTATGATATAGAGAGAAACTCTGTCTATATGGAGTAGGACAAGGAGCTCTGTATGTATTAGTGGACCCCAAAGCTTAATATGACATGATATAACTACAAATACTGAGCAGACAAATAGCGAGCACCAGGCAGAAATTTCAGATTTTGGTCTTCTCCTAAACGACAGTTACAATGACAAATAGAAAATATTCAAAAGACGGGGGAAATATTTTTATATTTTAAGTTATATGCACATCCATATGTACTCAAATAACATAGCAATAAGGACAGGAAGAGACATCCTGAAATAACTCATTTTAGAATAGCATCTAATTTTTTTTTACTTATAAAAATTTATGAAGTGGCAAAATTATAGTTAAATTACATTTGAAATTTTTCTCAAGGGTTTAGTTCTTTATGGGCATGTAATTGTATGTTTTTGCCACACCAAGTAACTCTTTGGAATTTATTGATATGCTAATTGCATTTCTTTATTCTATAACTATATTCATACAAAGAACACATTATCAAGTCTGCATGCGTATAGCATTTAATAGAGAAGGATCCACAGCATCATTTTGTAAATATGCTAAATAATAGGAAAATCCCAATATTTTATAATCCTGTGAAAAGCTAATGAATGAGAAATGCCTTTAAAAGCACTTTTTCCTTTGGTTTTAGTAGAGTAAAGCATCCTAAGTGACAAGTAAGAGAAATAACTTAATAGTCATAATTCACATTGAAAGTATAACATCAAGTATGAATGTACAAGGGTCAGCCAGATAGCTCAGTGGATTAAAGTGCCTGCTTAGGCAGATACAGGGGCTGGGGATTCGATAGCTGGCATGCTGTGCCAGTCCCACCCTCAGGGCGCCCTGAGATGGAGATTGAGACTGGGTGTGGTGGTTCACATCTGTAATCCCAGTGCTTAGGAGGCTAAAACAGGAGGATCGCTATGAGTCTGATCTGTGTACTGAGACCCTGTGCTGTACTAAATACAGAAAAAAATGAGTATAAATATATCTTTCCAGATTATCTCAATCGTCTCCAAGAGGGAGGTGTTATCAAGTGGCAAAACCTTATACCTATTTGCAGTCTACCTTTACCAGCTTATTTCTTTCCAGGAGATATGACTGTAATGTGACTGAACAAGGCAACACCATGCGTGAGCCCTTACCCTCTCCTGCATTCTTTGACTGTTCTGGATGACTATGACTTCTCAGTGTAGGGGCATCTGCTTTGCAAGTTATGCCAATGTGGTCCTTCTTGCCAGCCTAGAGCCAACCTGACTTATCTGTTTCGGCGGCTGACTATGATGATTACCCTTGGCTCATGAAGAGCCTGTCTCCCACAGAGGTCGACCCAGTATTGTCTCATGAAAAGTTTAATGAGAGCTGTTTTGCTCACCTGTTATCCCAGCACTTGGGAACCAGAAGCAAGATGATCACAAGTTTGAGGATGGGCTGGGCAACTTATCAACCCTCTGGCTCAAGAGAAAGATTTTATAAAGATCCAGAAATGTAGGAAAGTGGCAGAGGCTCACCTACACGCACAGGACCTTGAGTGAGATTCCCCATGCCACTAAAAAAGAAAAGAAAAAAGGTAAGAACAGAAATCAATGTTTGCATGAAGAAGCAGACAAATTACTGAGAAAAAAAAAAAAAAAAGAAGTGGACAAATTAAATGAATGTGATGCAGTATCTCAAGAGAAACCTTAATCTAAAGTGGAGAAATGTGTCATGTACCCAGGAGGAGGAATTGCACCTGGCTGACATTCGGCAAGGAAATGTTGTCCTTTGTGTGACAGCCAGAAAGACCTGACTGTTCTCAACAGCCCACATTAGCTTGGAACTTGCTACTTTTTTGTCTGAAAGTCAGAAGTAGGACAGAGCTTGCTGAGGTTGTGGGATCCCAACCTCTATCCCAAAGTGTCCAGAAGGTAGTGCATGAACTCTAGTGCGCTCCTGTTGTTTGCTGTCTTGGATTCTGGGCTTATTGGAATCAGTCACCTCTTTTACTTTTTTCCTTGCTTGTTTTTCCCTTTTTTAAGGAGAAGGCCTGCTGTTGCTATAATGAAACTTTAAATCTGGTTTTATTGCCAGGAATGACTTTTACATTATATATATCTATATCTATATCTATATCTATATAGATTTGATACCGCTTGAAGAATTTCCTTAATCTGGTTAAAATCACAATTTCTTTCTTTTTTTTTTAATGTATTTAGTACAGGGTCAACAGGCTCACTACACAGATAGAACTCATAGTGACCCTCCTGTTTTCATCCTCCCAAGCACTGTGATTACAGGCATGTGCCACCATGACCAGTCTCAGTCACCTCTCAGAATGCCCCTGGGTTGGGCCAGCATGGCATACCAGCGATTGAACCCTGGTCCCTGCATTTACCTAAGCAAAAAGCACAATTTCAAATCAAGCATCTCATTTGTTTTCTGTAACTCAGCCTGGGATAATACACACTAAAATTGATATTTAAAATAGTTTAACACGTACATATGATGAAAGGAAATTACTTTTGCACTTTGAAAAGACAGTTGTACTTGCTAATTAGATAAGTTATGAAACATAATTTATGTGTGAAATTGACTTTTGGATTAAATCCAACATACATACTACTAATCCCCAGCCTCCTGAGCCAGAGCGCTGAGATGGGGATTGAGACTGGATGTAGTGGTGAGGCGCATCTGTAATCCCAGTGCTTGGGATACTGAAAACAGGAGGATCATTGTGAGTCTAATCTGCACAGTGAGAACCTATATATCCCATACTAAGTACATTAATTACTTTTTTTTAATCTCACTGATAACATACAGACTACTAATTGCATGACATTGCTGTTACCTGGACTAGAGGGATGGCGGGGTGTTTCTGCCACCAAGCCTGGGAAGTGTTCAGGTGATAGTACAGAATCATGATTTTAAAAAGGAAGAAGTAAAGAAGAGTGGGAAGGAAGGGAAGAAGAAAGGAAGGTAGAAGTGTTTCAAATAAGAAAGGAGACAAATAGTGGAAGAATAGAAGGGGAGAAAGGAAAAGGAGCAATGAAGAGAGAGAGGGAGGGGAGAAATGACAAAAGAAGCTGAAAACGGAGCCGTGGAAGGGAGCCAAGCCACTCTCCCTCTTAAGGAAGATGAAGCCTACCATGCCATGCCTTTAGGTCACAGAGTTTGCTACTAACTCCAGTCCAACTGTGTTCTCCCCTGGTTACCTTGTCCATTAGCTGGCATTCCCATTGTTGGGCGCAGTACCCAAAACACACACTTTTTTTATTTTAATGAGAAAGAAATAGCAAAGAGACAGTTTGAAAACAGGCTAGTAGGACAGTTACAATTATTAATACATTGCATATTGTTGTCTTTGTAGTAGTTATTCACAGTATAAGATGCAGGCATGATCTCTTGTCTAAATAACATTAGTACAAATCTTTCCTCTCATTGAACTAAAAGAAAGTAGCTATATCTGTATCCTAACTATCCCCAAAAATATTTTGTATAAAAGGATTCCCTGGGCTTAGGTGTGAATCATAGCTTCTGATGTTCTTCATCAAAAAAGTTGCCCAAATTTCCATTTCCAACACCCACATTTTCTCTAAGATTAAGGACAAGACAAAGGTGCCTGTTTTATCCTTTTTTTAATTTTTTTAGTTTCAAAGCTGATTAATAGGACAGTTTCAATAATTAATACATTGTACTTTGTTATCTTCTTAGTGGTTATCCATAGTACAAGAAGCAGACAGGATATTCTGTCCAAACACTATTAGTACAAATCTTCTCATTAAGTTAACTGACAGTAACTGTATATCTATCCTAACTATTCTGTATATACAGATACAAAATGGTCCTTCTTTTGTAGCCCCTTTTTTGCTTAATCCTGTCAGGGATGGGTATTCCATTGGCATCTAAATACTATAGGTGCATGAATTCAGAAAAAAACAAACCAACACAGTCCAGCAGCCCACAATAGTAGTGGGTTATCCACAGAAGTTGTTGACTTGAGTCCTTCACAGCTCAGTATATTAATATCCCTTTACTTTGTACACGTCATCTTTATACTTTTCTGCTGGATGGTTAAGACCAAGATAAAAAGAAAGACCTATATTACAAGAAATGTAACTTTTGTATCAGATGAGATCAGTCAAGTATCTTTAGGGTTTATCTTGTAACCATATACTGCACTTTGTAGATTCCTTGTCAGTGTCAGCCATGTAGATGAGTCATGCCATTGCTTGATCAATTTGCTCTCTGTGAAAGCCTGTGAGAAAGTTCTCGCTCCATGTGACTCTTTATAGGCACACTATAAATCATCAGTCTCATTCCTCTGTGGCTCCATAATGGCCTTGAACAGAAAATTTGGGGCATTTGAGTTCCATGATGTTTCTCCTATGTACAGGTTCTCCTATGTCCTGAGTCTTCATTGACCTTGAAAGACTAGGGCCAAAATGTTGCCTGACCTTTCAGCTCTTCCTTTTCTCCAATTTTTGATCTGCAAATTTCAGTTATTAATAATCCAGAAGAGAAGTTTATTATTGCCCTGCAACATATACAGTTCAGTTTACCCTATCTCTCTAAACATCAGACATCATAGGTATAACATGGAACAGGTATTTACCCATCAAGTATTGAGATATTAAACTAAGTCCTTAAAGAATTTGAAGAAAAAAAATTTTTTTAAATAGGAATGAACGCTTACATGTATTTATACAGATATTTAGAAATCTATCTGTATAAAGCTTTGTAGCAGGACTGCCCTTTTGACATTTTTTTTCCTTGAAGACACACACTTTAAATAAGGGAAAGGTTTCATTGGCTCACATTTTTCAATTGTAATCAGCTGACTCCAGCGCAGATTGGCGGCTCTAGCTCAGCGCTGGCAGAGCCACCATGCTGGAAGGATGCAGAGTAGCAAAGTTGCTCAGGCCATGGCGGCTGGGAGCAGAGCAGACCAGCACCAGAGAGGAAGAGAGACGGACAGATATGGTGCCCGAACCACGCCCTCAAGACCCACTCGCACACACACCCAGGAGTGCGCTTTTGTAATCTGCTAGGCATTCCTTAATCTAATGGAATTGACACATCAAGATTAATGGTCACTGTTAAAATTCTTCTGATCACTGTTAAAAATCCAAAGGACCAATGCCTTCCCTGATACCCAAAGCACAGGAAACATCAGTGCCCCAGCCTTGCTTGCTTGCCTGCAAGCCTCACAGTGCGAAGTGTAGAGCTGCAGTGAGGGCATGTCTTTCCCTGTTCTATTGCTTTTGCTTTTGTGCATTTTCCTCAGTAGGAGGGAATTTAGAGCAAGGAATGGTGTTTCTGATTTTCCCACAGTGCTTTGTTCATAGGAAGCATGTAATAGTTCAATAAATTACCGCAGTTATTCCCACAACTAACCGTGTGGAGTAGGCGTTGAATCCCTCATGTGGCAAGGTAGTAAACCTAAATTCAAATTTACTTAAATTTGTTGTCCAATATTATTAGTCTAAATCTGAAAAGCAATTCATAGCTTCTTAAGATCTAGAATTGAAACAATTTAGAGAATCAATGAATGAAGAAAAATCCTTCAATATATCTTAATATAAGAGACAGAAATAGGATCAAATGAAGTTGTTTTCATTATCAATTTTTTTTCCAAACTGTATTCTTTTCGTGTATCTACTTCAGGAAAATGAAATTTGTGGGAATTTATAAAGCAGGGAGTTATGGTATCACCTCTTATTGGATATTTAAGGCAGTTGGGTTATAATACAGAGACAGAACAAAATTTCAAATTATATCCGCTTAGATCAGATATATAGTATATAGCATATGTCTGATTAATATAATTGTGTATTAATATAAGTATAATAATAATATATTAGTGTATGTATATATGTAAATGAGAGCTCTGTTAACATTTGGAGTGTATCCTTTCATACATAATTTCAATAAATATTTCCTGCCCAAGTATTCTAAATACTTTGTATAATTTTACCTAGGTTCACATTTGTTTTCCTATTATGTTTGCATGCTAGACACTCACTTCCAACTCAAATATGCACTAATTGTCTTTGAAGAATTGTTATGGATTTTCTGACTTAATTTTTTTTATTTTGCACTAAGATGTTTATTTAAGTAAGCTGCGTGCTTACCCAGAGCTATGCATTCCTCTCCTTTTATGAATTGTGCCTGTTGATATAAGATTTCCCTCTGTTCTCATGAAATGAGTAATATTTTGTGATTTTTCATTACTCTGTCTCATAATCTCAGAACAGGACATACATTCAATATATAATTTTATATTGGAACGCAATCACAAACATAATAATATTGCTAAAACTATTCCCCAGCAGGGCTATGAGTCTTGATTATTTGCCCTCCAAATTCAAGTGAACAACAAAATTTAATTTAAGATTTAGAATCTAAGCGGGACTGGGGCCAGTTTATCATGGGTATTCTGGAAGGCTTATAAACTGAACCCTGGAGCATCTCTAGCAGGCTTCTCCTGGAGCCCATTAGCCTTCTGAAAGCCTTAGCCTGTCCTTCCTGACAGAAGTAAAGCAAACAGGATTTTAATAAAAGTCCTGCAGAAGATATACCTGAAAGGTCAGGGCTTTTGATGAAGCTGCCAGCATTGCAACTTTAAGAAAACAGATCCTGACGACCTTTAATAATACCAGGTCTGCTGGTACTCACGGTAGAGGATCTGGATTTCAAAATTTCTCTCGAGGAAACTAAATCCCTCATTTGACAGGATCATGGTCTTTAATATCGTTTTTGGCATGTAAGAGTTGCCTGAACCTCCTGTAGCAATTGATGTCCTATGTTGTTTTGAGGACACTGGGACAGAACTTTTTCATTTTGAGACAGTCTTTTCTGCTCTCCACTTTTACCTTTTTGTAAAAGAAATTATTGATAAAGGGTCTTTCTATGAGCTCTGACTCATAATGATTCTCCTGTGTCAGCCTCCACAGCACTGAGATTCCACGTGTGCACCACTACGTCCACTTTCAGAGCTGGCACGGCATGCAGTATCAGGGATTGAACGCAGGACCTTGTGTTTGCCAGGCAGGGGCTTAGACTGCTGAGCTATCACCCCAGCCCCAACTTTTACTTTCTGATCATACATCTCATTAATACTGTTAGATATCTAAAGCTAGAAGGAATTTAATACTGAAAAAGTAGACTTGATTCACCAAAGCTTTTATTTCACTTACCTTAAAGTCCTTTTGTCTTTAATCTTTCATCAACATTGTTAAAAAATTGAAGCACCCTGAATTTGGGAATTGATTACCGACAGCAATTTCTATAGCCACATGCCCCCTAGCAAAATGAAAACAAAGCCATCAGTAGAAAGTTAGCTTGCAAATAGTTGTAACTCTCATTTACTAGTCTGTAAGCAAAGCTTTTTAAAAACTTACACCATGTGCTCAAGTGGACGCAGGTGCAGAATCCATGTTCTTAGATCCTCAGTATTAATGCTCACACCACTTCCAATCTCTGTGACATATGTCTCAATTTCTTACCATCTCAATTTAAATAAATTTTATCATGTATTTATACAGAAGCTATAATGGCATTATGTTTTTGTTTGTTTGTTTGTTTGTTTGGCAGAACTGGAGATTAAACTCAGACGCTTGCACTTGCCAGGGAAGTGCTTATTCTACTGAGCCATCTCCCTGGCCCCATAACTTTTTTTGTGTATTTAGTACAGGGTCTACAGGGTCTCACTTTACAGATTGGAGTTGTAGTGATCCTCCTGTTTTCTGCCTCTCCAGTGCTGGAACCACAGGCGTGCACCACCACGCCCAGTTTCAGGCACCATGGCAGCATGCCCTGGGAGCAGGGCCAGCATGGCATGCCAGGGATCAAACCCCCATCCCTGCATCTGCCTAAGCAGGCTCTTTAATCTGCTGAGCTATCTGGTTGGCATTATGATTTTTAAGCCACAAGTTTCTGAATTTAACCTATTCCGGTGCATAGAAGCAGACAGAAGTCTAAAAAAATGTTAAACAGGATTCAGTCGCACATTATACATAATATTACAGCATGAACAAGTAGAAAATCTTCAAATAAAGCCAAGATAATTCAGTATTAAGGAATTACAGTATGATCTTTCTTAATAGAACCAATGAAAAAATAATACGATTATGACAGGTCTTAAAAATATAATTCACAAAATACAATTCTACTTTATTTAAAATATTTATTTTTTTAGCTTTTTTTAATTTTTATTTTATTGAAGTACAAATATCAATGAGACAGTTTTAAGATACCTTGACAAGATGGATTTGATAAATTAATACACTGCAAACTGTTTTCATAATGTTTTGGTATCATAGAAGGTGCATATATGATATACTTACAGACATTGTTGTAGCATGTCTCTTATCAGTAAATTAAAAGAGTCTAGCTGTTCACATATCTTATTTTTTCTACCTGAATTATATCAAAGATTCGATAATTAATACTTTCTACCTTGTTATTTTCCTAGCGGTTGTCCATAGTACTAGAAGCCGACATAATATCCTGTTCAACCACCATCAGTGCAAATCTTGCCTCTCATAGAATTATGTAGAAGCACAGCGTTATCTATCCCAACTGTACTGTCCATACACACCCATCATAATTCTTCCTTTCTATACCTCTTCCTTTGTCTACACCTGTCAGAGATGGGCACTCCATTGTTATTCAACTAATTTACCTGCCTGAACTCGATGACACAGTCCAACATAGTCCAGCATTCCACAACAATAGTGAGTTATCCGAAGAAATTGTTGACCATAGCCATTTACAGCTCAACTTATTATTATGGCCCTGCGGTGTATACCTCATTTTTATACTTTTCTGCTGGATGGTTAAGGCCTAGATAGAGCAAGACCTATATACCAACACATTTAAGTAAGACTTGATAAGAACTTTGTCATGCACACATGAGTAATTTAATGTGAACACATATGAGTAATTTGGATACACATAAATGTGAGCATTAATATACAACTACATATGATTCAAATGCAGCACGTGGTTAACCCTGTCCAGAAGACATAGACATGTGACATGTTCCCACTGGTCTGGGGTGTGGCCCTGCACTAATTTATCTATGCTATTGGTGTTGTATGGCAAAGAAACTCAAGCATATGACTATGGGAGAAAGAGATGTGGTCACTTTGGTTTGTAAATCTATGTGGTTATCTACCTGATAAAAATAAGTGAAACAACTAGACACACAACTATTCTAATAAAATGGCCATCTATAACTTTCGCATACAAAACTCAATAGCTTTCATGCAACTGAATATAGTGTTAAAGATATGATGGGGGAGCATAGAAAATCATTTTTGTCTCAATTTCAGAGAGCATGATTTTTAAGAAAGTTTTTCCTCCCTTTTGGGATATGAGAGCCAGTGTGATATGTGTGCTGAGGAGTGAAATTGTGTGTCTCAGTGGAAGAGAAAGAAGAGAAAACTCAGCAGGGGTAAAGAGTGAAGTTGAGGGGCCCAGGAGATGGCTCAGTAGAATAAGCACTTCCCCGGCAAGTGCAAGGGCCTGAGTTCAATCCCCAGTTCCGCCAAAGAAAAAAAGAGTGAAGTTGGATGTTGTGAAAATCAGTGCCTGAGCACAAAAACTAATCCCAGAAAAATTAATCCCAGAAGAAAATATAATAGGATGCAATGAGAAGCTGAAAGGGTGAAGTACAGGTGGCACAACATAGGAGAACTGAAAAGGAGCTGCCACCGGGCTGGTTAGAGTGATGTTTTGGTAGGAAGCAGTGGGTAATTTGAACCCAAAGAAGAATTGACACCAGGGAGTCCAAGATGGTGGAGACACCTTCAGAGCAGTGCTGTGAGGCTACAGCAATCATTATTTCACTGTATTCTCTCTTGTCTGAAGTGACGGCAAAGTCAGCTGGTTGGCAGGCCCCCACCATGAAATTCAAATGAGCTGGACAAAACCCTTTCCTTTCCCTGTAATATGTCCCTTTGTTGTCATACTTCTGTCCTCCATTAGTAAAAGTCCTCTCTTTTCACTGCGTTCTGTGGAGAAACATGAAATGAAAAGGAGATGACAAAGGGAAGGATAAGAAACTAATGCTGGAAGGCATGGAGGAATTCGGCAGGCTTTCCCACCACCCAGAAGCTGACAAACTGAGGCTCAGCAGACAGACATCACAGACGCTACTCTTCCTCCTTCAGCTGATGGTGTTCTGGCTCTGGAGCCCTCTGCAGTCAGAATTCTCAGCCAAGAACTCTCCGGCTGCCATACTCTTTTGCTCTGGGCTCCTCATCAAGAGCTGTGTCATCAAGAAAGACCTCCACGTTGCTCTGTACTCAGAACCTGGGGTTGCTTCTATTTTCCTACCACTGTAGTCACCTAATGAGTGCCCAGTTGTTTACTGTTCTTTTTTTTTTATGTATTTAGTTATGGCAGGGTCTCACTACACAGCTTGGACTCATAGTGATCCTCCTGTTTTCAGCCTCCCCAGTGCTGGGATCCCAGGTATGCACCACTAGGCCCAGATTCTGTGACCAGTTCAGCCCGCCCTGGGGGCAGGACTGGTGTGGCATGTGCTGCTAGGCATGGCACCACAGTCACTGTGCTTGCCTAAACAGATGCTTCAGTCTGCTGAGCTACCTTGCCAGCCCTCTTGTTAACTATTTGTCTCCTTCCACTAGACTACAAGGTTCATGATAGGAGATACGTTTCCCAGTTTCCCTTTCTTCCCCTTAACCATCATGTTCTAGCTATTAACAGATGTCCACTGAATATTGTTTAATTGAAAACGTGAAACAATAGTGAACGTGAAAGCTCTAATATTCTTTTTTATTATTTGTTAGGAAAGGATCTAAAGATCAAACTCATAGTGAACTGCCTGTTTTCAGCCTCACCACAAGATGGGATTACAGGCGCACACAACCACATCCAGTCTCGATCTCTGTCTCAGCGTGCCCCGGGGGCAGGACCAGCAGGGCAGGCCCAGGGATTGAACCCCATCCTCTGCACCTGCTGGCAGGAGCTTTGATCTGCTGAGCTATTTGGCCAGCCATAGAAGCTCTCATATTAATAACCTACCAATTCTTACAGCTATGTTTTGTGGTCAAAGCAATTTTGAAAGAAGAAAGTAAATCCTAGAGGAGTTTTTCACTCACAAAATAATTTAATGTACCTCATTACATTAATAATTATAAAAAATAGATATAATAATTTAAATTAGTCTATATGAGATAGATTTTTGAAAGAAGAAATAATTTAAATGAAAATATCCATGCTAGATAGATTTTTTCAAAAAGGAGAGAAAGCTTAGATTTTTTGGTGGGGGGCATCTCCCCTAGCATTACGGCCTGTACCACCTTTTCATATAAACATACTTCTCATTTTAAGAAACATTCAGGCACATATTTGTTAGGCTTCAATGTCCTCCACAACTTCATCAGTTTTTTCAATTTAGGGGAAAGATCACCACTTCATTAAAATTTTAATAAATGTATTACTAATATACTGTTTCCATTAATACTGTCAGAAAGCACAGAGATAAACAGTTTTTAAATTGCTGCATGCACAAGAAGTTCTAATATTTTGAAAATGGCATAATCAATCAAATGTGCTGTGGGTTTCTTTTAAACCTAGACTTAGTGTTGAACTATGTGTATATACATATGTATATATATATATACATATGTATATACACATATATATATGTGTATATATATACATACACATATATGTATATATATACATATATATATATATATATATCAAATTAGTATCTATCTGAACTATATATTTTTTTGCTAATTTCTTATAGTTCCTCAGAAGGATAGATATATCGGCATCACCTGATCAGTGTTTCATGCCAAAGTCTTGTATTATGAACAACTACTTTGAAAAAAAAATGCAAAATGTACTAACCATTGTTACAGTCCTATAAATATCTTTTGAAATTTTATACCGTTACTTTTATTCTTTGTTTTTCTTCTCTTTAAAGTAAAGAAATGAAGACCATTTTAGGAACATGAATTTTCCTCAAAATAAATTTTTAAAAAATGAATACATGTGCTGGGCACACACATTTTATAATCTGAGTATAGATAAATGCCTTCATTCCTCTTCTCATATGTATACCATAAAGCACAAAAGGAAGGAATTACAGGGCATCTGATCACAGAAATGGCCTTTCTTCACTGTGGTATGGTTTATGATCCCCAGAAGGCAACTCTGAGTCCAACAGAACTTACAGCACCATTGAGATAGTCTGTAGCTTCCCCATCTGCCCTGGTAGCCAATAGTTCCTGTAATTTTTGAGCTCTTGGAACAAGACTAGCTTAACTAAGAGAAACAAAAAAAATATATCTTATTTTATCTAATGCTAATTTTCATTTAAATGCTTGCATTTTACTAGTGGGGCACCCAGCCTTTAGATACAAGATTCAATTTCTTCTGTTCTCTCTCTCTACAACATTATGCCAGAAAAATTAGGAAGTTGCCTTGTGTCTCCAATTCCAGGATCTATATCTTGACAGTGCTATAAAAGTAGCCATAGACACCTATAATAAGATGGTGGCCCTGGAAATATTCTCACCATAAACTAGGGTGGCAGCACCATATGAGACAAACACAATCTTGTAATAGTGAACAAACTGAAGAGCCAGACATGGAGAAGAATGTCTTAGAATGTCTGAGTGAATTTAGGGGTCTGTTGGTGTCTCTTTAATCTCTGGGAGAAAATGATCAGAGGATTCAGGAAATAAGGACAAGAGATAATAGCTGAGAGCAGGTGGTGGACCAAGCCTGATTATCAAAGGCCACCGCAACAACTGTAGGGTATTTATTTATACCTTTGCAAAGTTACAAGACACAAGGTTGCCTAGCGACTAATAACCTACAAGGTGTAGGCGGGATATTTTTCTCAAGATTGAGGTAGCTGGTCTACTTTAGGCAATGAGGCTTCATCCTGCCCTCCACCCCACGTGGGGTCAATTTCTAGCTTCAGCAGCTCCCAATGTTTGCCAATGCTCTTATTAGAAGGAGGCAATACAGCTAGATATGGAGAGAAGATACATGGACAGTGAGGGCAGAATCAGGTGGAGAGGAAAGAAGACACCATTCCGTTGTGTTTGTGGATAGAGAAACAATCCAGGGACCAAGGGTTGCAGGCTCAGGGAGGAGAATGAGTTCCTTGCAGTAGACTTCAGTCCTGTGAACACATTTTAGATTTCTGGCCACCATAATGGTAGGGTGATATACTTGCGTTCCTTTAAGCCACCAATTTCGTGGTGATTTATGACAGCAGCCTTGTGTGCTTTGTGCTGTGGTGTCAAAGCTCAGGATTTGATGATGCTGCAGGACACCAGCACATCCTGGGCCAAGTGAAAATCTGCCGACAGGTTATTCCCTACCACTGATGTCCACTGTACCTACAGAGACCTCCAACGAACATTGCCATGAGGTTCATTTACATTAGTGTACACGGTGGGCGCCTTCCCACCACGTACTTCCACCCAAGTCTAGGACAATGCATATGACAAAAAAGGCTTTGACTGTGTTTTGCTTTACTATTTAATGTAAATCTTTTCATAAGTCAATTGGGAAGTTAATCATTTTGGAATTGTTCTTGGAATGAACCTGTCTTAGATCTGCCCCCACAGACTGAAGAGCCTATCTATTTGTTATGTTCATTAAGATTCTTTGTTTCTGTGATTTCACTCCCTCTGTGGGACTCACCTAAGAGGCATTGGTTATGTGGACGATGGCTTGGATCGTAAACATCTCTCAGGGTTTATGTCCTAAAGGTGTCTCAGCTGAGGTGCTGCGAGAGGACGCGGAGACTCTGAAAGGTGGAGTCTCATTGGAGGAACTTAGGCTACCCAGGGTACACCATGCCACCATGGTCAGCATAGTTGACTCTACTACAGGCTCTCAGCCCTGAGGTTCTGCCTTACTACTGGTCAAAAGCAACAGGGATAAATAATGACAGACTGAAGCCTCTGAAATCATAAGTCAAAATAAAATTACCTCCTGTTAAATTTCCTGGTATAGTAATGGAAAGCCACCTAACTCAGAAGGATTTCACTGATGTTGATCTCAGTCAACTTTTTGATGGGTCTGTGCAGTTGGGTGTATGTGGGGCCATAGTACTGAATTTTGACTTCAGTGGGGTTTGTGTGGTTAGGAGAATGCTGCAGAAATTTAGCCAACTGTTTGGCTGAATATGTGGATGTCTCAGATATGTGAAAAAGCAGAATTTTTTTCTCAAGCGTGGGTTCTACTTTGGTGATTTATACTGAGTCAGCCACAGTCATGGTGAACCAGAATCAATTCCTAGATGCACAGAGAAGGAAATGCTAGTGTTTCACTTACTTTTTCATATACAATGCAGACTTGATATAATCCTTGAGAAAAAATATCTATAGCTCCTGCCTGGTAGCAGTAATAAAGGTAATCAGCACTTAAAGAAATTAAATTATGAAATGTTAGGCAACAAATTCATGTTTAGGTATGAAAAATTAGGTTTGAGAATACATTTTTGCTAGTGAGGTGTAAGCCCTTAAAAACAAGGTTTTCATTATCAGAAATAATAAGAAACATTCACCCTCTCAACATAAATGCTAATACTGCAATAACTTCAAGAGAATAAGCAGGATTGGTACTCTTTAACCAGAAGCAAATTTTAACAAGTTTTATGTAAATTAACACATCTGCAGCAATGAGCAGCTCGTAATTAAAATTAAGCATACTGAATCACTTCATGACCTTTTGTAAGGTCAAATGCCTGTTAACAGAAGAGTATTTTCTTTTTATTATTTTCTTTTTAAAGGAAAAATAAAAATAATAAAATGGTTTCAAAATGGGTTAGGAGGAGAGTTACAATAATTAATACATTACATATTATTATCTTTGTAGTAGTTTTTCAGAGGACAAAACAGAGGTATGATATCGTGTTTAAACAATATTAATACAAAACTCTCTTTGCTATGAACTAAGAGAAACTAGTTACATAACTATCTTAAAAATATATACATATATAATATTTTCCTTTCCCCTTTGTGTCATTTTCAACTGATATAAATGATTCTCTTGAAAGTAATTTAGCATTGCAGAATTCTGAAATATAATTTTTCTGAGAAAGAAAATAAACCAGTTCAGTGACCTATTATGATTTTTCTGTCATTCAATGAATGAGGGAATAATGAATTTATAGTATCAACTCTATGATGTAAGTATCTATTACACAGCAGTGGTTATTTTGTAGTTTTTTCCAATTATAGGTACAGCCTTAATTTCTTTTTTTTTATATTTATTTATTTATTTATTTATTTATTTATTTATTTATTTTGTCTTTTTGAGACAGGGTCTCACTATTCAGCTCAGGCTGGCCTTAAACTCACTTTGAAGCTCAGGCTGGTCTCAAACTCAAAACAATCCTCCTGCCTCAGCCTCCTGAGTGCTGGGATTACAGGCATGCCAGCCTTCATTTCATGGAGTAAGACATTCAGAGATTCCCACCTGGAACACAACATCTATGTAACATTGGAGCCACCATTAACCAAGGCATAGTATCTCTTACTCTAAGTTTTACCTGTAAAATTTAACAATGATCCATTCCTGATGCACAGTTCCTTTCTGCACACTGAGCACGTGAAGCTCCAGCCCCAAGCCCACTCTGAAGGCCACCCCAGCCCCATTAGAACAGCCTGGATCTACCTTTCCTGTGCCCCGGGGCATCTTCCCATGGCTTCCCTGTAACTCTTGACACGTTGCATCGGTTTTGATAAATTCTCACACTGCATGAAACAAGACACCCACAAAGGGTATTCCTATTTATAAACATAGTGCACAATGCTGCTCATTCCTCATTAAGATTTTATGCAGTAGACTTTAATGGACTTATGTCTCCTAGCTCTAGTGATATTAGTCAGTTTACTTACATTTCCAGTTTGTTTGTTTGCTTACTTAGTTTTGGTTGAACTGTAAGATTTGCACTCAAGCTGTATGGAGATCAGTCCTGTATAAAGACAAATAGAGCTCCCTTCAGCAGTTGATGTTGGTTCACAATCAAATTAAGGAAACAACTGCTATATACTATTCTAACCAGGATTAATATTAATGAATGAAAAGCTTTAAAAGCTAATAAATTTCAGGTGACTCTTTGTCTGTGTACTCTTGCTTTGTTGACCACTGACACAAATAATAACATTAGGTAACCAACCAGATATATGGTCTTTTAGTATGCAAAATTTTCACAGTAGATGAATGTACTTATTTTGACAATACTAAGAATACAAAGACAAAAAAGCTCATTACTTGAATTGAACCCATCATTCAATAGATTAGATGCCCTCTTTACTACAGTGAAGTGTTATATTGTAATGAGAAAAGCCAGGTATGGAATCACCAGCTCTGTCTCTCACTAGTGACTGACTTTCAGAGAGCAGATTTGTATACTGTGCTTCTCTCTTTTATCAAGAAACAAATATGAAGGACAGAGAAGAGGGGGATTAAAAACATTAATCTCACAATTTCATCTCTGGCAATAACAAGCTGTGAGACCTTTGGAAAGAGTTTAGCACATTTTACCTTAATTATATGCATCTCTGGAGGAAGTATTAAGAACAGATGCTTTTGAAAAAACTTCATAACCTTAAAGTCTTTTAATTGTCTTTGTCCTAGAACATCTATAACAAGTGAGGAGACATTACTTAAATTGTTTTCGTCAATTCAGTAATTAATCAGTGTGGATTTATTGAGGATCTACTGTGTGTCATGTGCATATTCACGTCTTACACTGATAAATTTAGAAATAAATTTCTAATGAAATTTAGAATCTAGGTGAGAAAGTAAAATAGTTACAGGACAAAATAAAAACGTATCATGGGACTACTAATCCAGCACCTTCTGGGGTCCTAAACAGTTCAAATTTTAATTTTTTACTTTTCTAGATTTTTGAATCTTTCATACCCATTGCAAAATCTGCCGCCTTTATAGCAAACAATATGTCAACAAATTGCCACTGATAGAGAGAGAGAGAGAGTGTGTGTGTGTGTGTGTGTGTGTGTGTGTGTAACCAACTCAATTTAAAACAAATTGCCTCACAGAGTACTAGCAGATTGTTAAGAGAAAATTGTTAGGACAATAACAAAACAGTAGCAATTGTGAATATAGTTGACCATACACTATTTGTTTTTAATCAGCCTTGAAAGTAAGGACATAAAATTTTATTTCAATATGCACTGTACAAATACTGAAAATCTTTGTAAACATAGCACACCTGTTTGTATCAAGTATTTAAATCAAATAAAAGAGGAAGAATGAGGAGGGTGAGCCAGACATTAGGGAGGCTGTATCTAGCCAAAAGAATTCAAACTGTGTCAAGGCAATAAGCACGTCTTATGTTTGTTTGTAAGACCAAAAGTTACTTATTTGTGTATTTTGTGCTTTCCAAAGATATCTAGAGGTCAAGGAGATAGCTCAGTAGAACAAGCCCTTGCCTGGCAAGTGCTGGGTCCTGAGTTCAGTCCCTTTTACCACAAAAAAAGGAGAAGAGAAAAGAAAGAAAGTAAAAGCAAAGGTGTCTAATTCATAACTCTCTTTCCATCTTATGACCTATAGCAATCTTGGAATATAAAAGTGCTGAATAAGCACTTGTGCCCCAGTCCTGACCGCAGCACATGTATGCAGCTTTAAGCACATTTAATGTCACTGAATTGTGACAATGTTTTGTTTCTTTAACTGTAAGAAAAGGGATTGAAGAAGGAGGCCTAACATTCTTTCTGCCTCTAAACTTTGCTGCTGTATTTCTATGGTCTAATTTTTCCCTTTGTCCTAGAGAAGTAAGTGGGTATAAAGTTTAGAATTCAAAGAACTTATGAATAGCGTGTATAGTTGACACACACCTACTTGCAAGCAGGGGCAGGAGGATCACTTCATGCCAGGGATTGGGCCAGAGTGGGCAACACAGTGAAATCTTATATTTACAAATATTTTTAAATAAAAGAAAAAAGAAAGAAATACAAAGACAGAGGAAATATGTACAAAAGTGAATTAGGACAATTTTGTTTCAAAGTGCTCTTAACAGACTAGAAATTTAAGGTCTTGAAAAAAATGAAAAGTCTCTCAAGAATATTGGAAGTGAATAATATTTTATATCAAAGATCATGTGAGTAATCTGTATAATCTGTAATAATGCCCTCTGATTATTTGATTTGAGATCTTTTCTGCTAGAAATTATAATAGCATCTGTAGTCCTGCAAGGACTGCATAAAATTCACTGTCTATACATGAAGAGTTTGTTCTTATAGGAGACGAGCTTACATCTGGACTGCTGACTTTTAAGAAAATTTAGAGCACATCTGCCTGAAATACAAATTTCTCAACCAAACATAAAACAATGCATTTTTCCTAATGTTGGAACAAACTCCAATCATTTTATTCTATTATTTTAAAATTGATCAGATCTTTGCATATGATACAATCAGTTACAAATGTAAATTCCTAGAGTCATTCTCCTGGAAAGTCCTGAGCATCCTGTATCTTAAATCACACAACGTGGAATTTGGCAGTGCATAGAATAATAGGATTCCTCCTTGGCTTGGCTCTTCATTGCTTCCTGTTTTCAGCTTTACTTCTGGGAGATGGGAGGAAATTTTCTTGTGTCTGCTGAGTACAAAGTCAACATTTAATAGGGATTCTAAAGAGGTTAATCATGTTTAGCTTGTGAATCTGCAGCTCAACTGAAATTCAGCTATATTGATAGCTGTGAAACTAGAAAGGGCTTATTAACTACATATTTCTACATTAAGAGAATGTTTTTTTCTTTTATTTTATGATCCTAGATAGGTCTGTTGGAGGCACTTGTGTCTCCTTACTTTTCAGAACACTGGTTTCAGCATGTCCAAAACATTTTAAGCATAATTACATAGGAAACGGGACACCTGAACTGTTCTTCCTGGATGAATATTTGGGAGATCGAAATACATTGATGGTTGATTAAGAGGACATTTCAGCTAGGTTTGGCGTTTGTAAGAAATGATGAAATTTTTAACCAATTAAAAGAGACATCTTGTTTTTAGTGAATATAATGTTTTGATAAATTTTCTTAACTCATTAAACATAACAGCTCTGTATTTAAGTTACTGTAACTGCCCGTTTGCATCGGGGAGAACAAACCTTCGTTGTGGCTCGAATCAAGCTGCACCCCTAAGGCTTCACGTGCTCAGCGCTGGGGCTGTTCAGAGGCAGCTGGATCACAGGTTGGTGACGCTGCGTTAGGTGTGCGAGGCTGATATTGGTATTTTATCCCAGCAATTAAAAATAAAAGAAATCTTTAAAATAATTTGACTACTATTTGAAGAGTAATTTCATTAACAGCATTAATTCCTTTAAAAATATGCAATCAATATAGGAAAATATAATAATATATGGTATTTGATAAAATTACCCATATTCGCTTTTCTTAAATAAAGGATAACCTATAATTCTATGGTGTATTAAGTCTTCCCTATTGTTTCATTTTTTGTATCTCTTATACATTGGCCATCTTGTGAAAGTATATCTTTGCTTACTTAACTCATAGGTTTCTCTAAATATCATTTCGCTATTCTAATAATTGAATTAATATATATAGCATTCTCTAATTTTATATATATAGGGATTTATGATTTATGATACATATGGATTGTCTTTTCTATAAATAGCATTCTGACAAATGGAAAATTCATTGAAAGCCTATAGTCAGATGATTTGGCTTACTGTGTAATTGTATTCTAGAAATAAAATTTGATTTCTATGATAGACTTGACAGAACAAAACAAATAATCCAAAACTCAATTGAAATTCAGTACCTGTAGATTTTCTGTTTCTGTACATTCATATTAGTAAAATATACTGAAAACTATTCTGACTGTTCAATCTGATCAATATTTCTTCAGAATCCATTGGACAGTTATTCACTGAGAACTTAATGCAGACAGGATAGTAGGCCAGGGATAAAGGATGGTAGGTGTTACAGTTTGTGTGTATTTGTCCCCCCAAAGCCTCATGCACTCACTGAGGTGCAGTTCTACAGTTGGTGATTAACTCATGATCCAAGGCTGGGACTATGGGTCTGAATGCTGCTGGGATTATGGGTGTAAGTGCTGTACCCAGCCTGGGGCAGGGAGCCTGAATGTAGCATAAGAGAGACAAAAAAGACAGACTTGCCCTCTGTTGCCACTGTTCCTGTTACTGCTCCCTTTGCTCTCTGCTCCTTGCCACCACCACGAAAGGTTGTTCTCTGTGCTGATCTGCCTCAGAGCCAGCTGAGTATGAGCTGAAACCTGCAGTAACTCTAATGCACACCCTAAATAAAGCTTTCCTTCCTTCATTTTGAGTGTTGGGTATTTGTCTCAGCAACAAGAGAAAAGTAACTGAGATAGAAGGGAAAGCAGGCATGATCTGAACTTCCACGGAAAGCACAGTTCTTCTCAAAGAGGAAAAACAAACAAATCCCCAAAAGATGCGTAACTGGTAATTCTGATAAATCAAAGAAGCAGTAGAAATAGTGATGGGGATGAGGGTGGTGACTGCTTTTGATGGAGTCAGAAAAGTGCCTTGAAAAAACACACGTAAGAAAACAGGGGAAGGGAAAATACTCGTTGTGAAGATTGGTATGATAGTTTGCAACAACAGAGAAAGGTCACGTCCAAAGGCTCTGAGGGAGAAGTAATGATGTGGGGTGAACACATTACAACTCAGATGGCCATGGGGAAGTATGCTGAAGAGCATGAGGAATGCACAGGTGTTCTTGTGTTTCCTCACTGAAATGGAAATCCATCAAAGTTTCCAAATTGACACATTAAAGGATCATTTTGGCATTTTACTGTGAATGAGTTAAAACAAAGCATTAAGAAAGTGGGGCAATCATTCAGGGAATGCTGTCATCAGTAGAAAAGTGGTGATGTGTAAAAGTCTGGAGGTGGAGATGAAGAAGGGTGGACAGATGGGAGTCAAGTTTCCAAAATTTTACCCTCAACACTTTGTTAATGAATGATGGAGAAGCGAGGCAAAGAGAGGAATGTAGGAAATGGCTTCTAGTTTCCAGGTGTGAATACACTGCTTCGTGGTGAGTGTGGTGTCATTCACTGAAAGGAAAATGGACAGAAGTGTAACAAAATGAGGGGGTAAGACAAGAAGATGCTTTTGTTCATGTTCACTAATGATTCCCTTGAGCCATCCATGAGGATGAGGAGGTCCTCATGAAGGAACCAGGTACATGTTTGAGTCTGAGTCTCTCAAAGTCTGCATCTGTGTCATCTTTTTGTCTCTCAGGACAGAGCTCTGAGGATCCCAACACTTGGCATTGGAGTGGTTAAACAAAGGTAAAGAAAAGAAGCTCAGATCACAAACCCTGTGAGTTCAACTTCATGATAAGCTGAGACAGCTAATGTTGCATAAGCTTCTGACAAATGAAGTTTCATAGGCAGATGGCTGTGCATTTGGGACTGGAGATGACTGAAGTGGAAAAAGCTTGCTTAAGCACACCTTTCCCACTTACCCGAGGAAGGAATCAGAGACAGGGAGCAAGAACTACAGATGAATGTGGACTGTCAAGGAGAAGTTTGTTTTTGTGCATTTTATAGGAGACAAGTAGCTGTGTATTGAGAGAGACAAACCCTGAGGGGTTAATTATTCTGAGTAAAAGTAGTGGCTGAATTGGTTATATAGTACTTGAAAAGGAAGTTAGGATGCAGGGCACATATTTACAATGTGGTTCTGTTACTGGATTCCAGAGTTGTGTAGATTCTTTCTAGGTCTTTGATGTCATGACACAGAATTGGATAAGATATGCAAGATGAATAGCAAGGTTTTATAGTTATTATTTCATAATTTACTATCATTAAAGGTAGGAAAGGAAGTAGAATACACTCTTCAGAGTGAGAGCAGGGCACAGTGAAAAGCTCCCAGTGGCCATGAGATTAGCAGTGAAGGTCTTTGTCACCTTCATTCTTCAGGCTGACTTGAGATCTGGGGCATTCTATCAGAAACCTGATGATCTGTAGCAGAAGAAAGCACGTCCAGGTTGGGCCTCCATCGGCTCGGGAGCTCGGGTGTCTTCCATGCCTGTGACTGACAGGTCACGCCTGTCTGCTCAGCCAGGTTGGCCACACCCACCTCAGGCCACTTTGCGTGGTGGAAGTAACCTAGGAAGTTCATGTACTCTAGCTCTGCTGCTGCCCAGCGATCTTCATCTTTCCTTTTGTTAAGTAATTTGTATTATGGAGAAGATAATGGCTGCTTATGGGCCTGGTTTTTGATGATATAAAATAGTACATTAAAATATAAATTTTCCTCTAGCCTCATGTGTTCTCTCAGGAAACCACTGTTATAGTATCTAATATGTATCTTTCAAACTGTCCTATTCACATGCGAGAATATTTAAATCTAGACAGATAGATATATGATAGATAAATAGATCCGTTATGTTTAATTGTGTGAGTCACATTCCCAAAGGAAAGAGCTGACCCCTTGGATTCCAATCATTGAAGGCTTAGTTACAAATGAGTTAATTGTAAGGATATAGGAAAGTACAAGGAAAGTGCAGGAACCCAGGGCAAACATCACCGAGGCCCCAGCTAAGGGAGGCAGAAGAGGAGGAGATTAGAGAGAATTTTATTATATATATATATATATATATATATATATATATATATATATATATATATATATATATATATATATATATATATGTTCTTGCTGTGCAGCTTAGACTTGTAGTGTTCCTCCTGTCTCAGCCTCCCCAGTGCTAGGATTACAAACATGTTCTACCATACCCAGTTCCTTGACTGGCAAGGAGTAGCTGGGGTTCTGGGACCAGCTTCGGCATGTGGTACCAGTGATTGAATCCAGGTCCTTGCACTTTCCAGGAAGATGCTTAAGACAGCCTCGCTATCTCCCCAGCCCCTATAGTATACTTTTTAAGCACAGATTTTCTAAGATAATCATAAAAATTCAGCATACAAATAAAAAGTGTAGGGCTGGCCAAATAGCTCAGTGGATTAAAGCACCTGCAAGCAGGACCAGGGGCCAGGGATTCAATCCCTGGCCTGTCATGCCAGCTCCCACCCCTGGGGCCCACTGAGACAGCAAGTGAGCCTAGGGGTGGTGCCATGTGCCTATAATCCCAGCTCTTGGGAAGCTGTTAGCAGGTGGATCACTAGAAGTCTGATCTAGTAGTGAGACCCTGAACGCCTCATAAGACCCTTCCCTAAAATACAAAAAATAAACAATGATAGAGTATAGAAAGGGACCATCTTGAGAAAGGAGATAACTGCACAAGTAGAGAACCTGGAAAATGAAGGTTCTCAACCCTCACCCTCACCCTGACGCAAGGTTCTTGCCAAGGTTTCTGATTAGCTAAGCTCAGTGAGAAGTTGAAAGGTTTGGGCTCACCCCATAAAATCTGTCTCTCTGGGCCCAGAGCAGCCGGGAAGATAACAAATGATTTTTAGACAAACAAATGGAAGTGTCTGACCTTCAGGATTACCATAATCAATTCACTCCTCATACTGCAGATAGAACCATTGTCATTTAAAACAAATGGAAGCATATTGCAAACAGTGTTCTGTACATCTTGAATTCTTCCCCTAGCAATTCATCTTCGGAATTGTGTCTTATCAGTACACATAGATCTTCCTTGTCTCTTTAATGGCTATTAGGGGTTCTACTGTATGGATTGCCTTAATTTATTATTGTGTTCCTAAGCAGTTAGATATTTACCCCAGCTATTGATTGATAGAAACAATGATGCACAAACACATTTAAAATCTTCTTTCATGAAAGTACAATAGTATAGCTGTAGGATTAATTCATAGACATGAAATAGCCAACTTATGACACATACAAAGTTGAAATTCATATATTTTACCAAGTTTCTGTATGAATAGCACATTCTCTGTTCAAGAATAAATGAGAAAACATTTTTCATGAAATATCAGAGAGAAGATATGAAATACTGTCAAAATTCCATTTGCTTCTCCTGTTATAAATGATGCTAAATAATTTTAAATGTTGAAAAGTCATGAATGCTTCTTTCTCTGTGTGTGGGGGCGGGGTACAAGAGATTGAACTCAGGACCCTGTGCTTGCCAGACAAGCACTTATTCTACTGAGCTCTCTCCCTGGCCCATGAATGCTTCTTTGATGGTGCCCTCACTGGTCTCCCATCAGTGAGACCCAACTCTGGACACCCTGAACTTTTTTAAAGGAAAAGTGATTTCTTGGCTGACAATGTCAGTTTGTGATCTGCTGGCCCCAAGGTAGGAATAGGGTGGCAGAGGATAAGGTGCTCGGGCCATAGCAATCAGGAGGCAGGGCAAGGAGGAAGGAAGCTGGGATGACAGTCTACCCTCTTTGTCTAGGTTAAGGCCCCAGTGACCTGCGACCACTTTTCCCATTAGGACCACCTCCTGGCAGCAGTAGGGTAGTATCCTAATGATCCAACCACTGTTCAAAAGCCTCACACCTAAACATACCAACCCTTTCTGGTGTGATCTAGATCTAAACCATAGTACACATTCATATCTTTTGTTCTCATTTCAATGGGATTATTTCTGTTGATGATTCACTGTTTTTAGCATGTAAAGAAATTCGACTTTTGTTTAATGCATTAAAAATGGCTTCGCCGCTTGCCACTTAGTCTTCGGATCTAGTTATTCAGAACTGTGCAAGATTTTTAAAAAGTATTTTAAGTACTCCAGCTTACTAATGAAGCTGAAAGATTTTAGCTCTGACATTTTTGTATCTTCCCTAGAAATATTTTCTTTATCAGCTTAGACAAGAATTCCACCATGCTTTTAAAAATTCATTTCTTCATAATGTTTGTCTTTTTTACAGTAACTTACCTCTCTCTCTCTCTCTCTCTCTCTTTCTCTCTCTTGAGTATAGGGTCTACAGGATCTCACTACACAGATCAGATTTGTAGTGATTCTCTTGTTTTCAACCTCCCAAGAGCTGGGATTATGGGTGAGCATGTACCAACAGGCCCAGACTCAATTGCCTTCTCAGCGTGCTCTGGAGGCTGAGGTGATCACAGCACACCATGATCCCTGGTTCTGTGTTTGCCTAAGCAGGCACTTTAATCCAATGAGTTATCAGTTTGGCCCTGTGATAACTTATCTTGATTTTCTTGATAAATGAACTTATCTCAGAGACCTTACTCTGCTTAGTCTCAAATGAGTAGCTGGCTGTCATTTATTGAGTAATACATTTTTCTTCATCAAAAATATGCCACTGATAAGATATATAATTTGTGCCCTTAAATTTATTTCAACATTTTCAATTCAATTTCATTGATCTAGCTCTCCATACCCATCTCAGTTCTCACCATAGTGAAAGCTAAATCCAGGACACATATTTACACTGAACTGAATCTCGAGTCCTTTCTATTTTTTTTTTTTTATTTGGAAAGGGTCTTACAATTCCCCTTCCTCAGCTAGCACCACTGTTCCCCACTATCTTTCTCTTAATATACCACTACTATTATTGACTGTGTTCCTATTAAGTGCTTTATTATATAATAAGAATATTTTTGTTATATTTCATTTGCAGGGTGTCTGTAGACTTCTGTATTTTCTATATAAGTTATAGAACTCATCATGACATTTCTATTTCTCCCTTAGTAATGTCTGTGGTTGTGTTGCCTCAACAAGATAGATGTAGGAGACTTAATTGTTTCACTTTTTCTTATTTTGAACCTTCTTGTTACATTTTCTCTTCTAGCTTATGCACAGTTCCCAAATTTTCTTAATATACTTCTATGAGTAGTAGTCAGAGTCCAGTAGCTGGCAGCAAATAAAAAGTATCCATAGTTGAAATTTAGTACATAAAGCAGATTTAACTGATTCTGATATATTCCTAAGCATTTCATTTCAGATAATCTCTCTTTCCCACACAGTGTTTTCTACACCTAATTTTTATTTTCACTCTTTCAATTAAGATGATGAAACTGAGATCAGTCTTAATAACCTAAAACATAACTAAATAAGAGAAGATAGAAAACCAGAGAGTAGAACTTTAGAGATGAGGAAGAGAATGTGGGAGAAAAGAGTAAATAAAATGAAAATGATCCAGACATTTTATATGGATATATGATTTCTTCAAGAGGAACATCACTGTTCTATGTCACAACTACTTACTAATAACAAAACGGTGCAGTGGCTATACGTGATGGAGTAGCACTCAGCTATACAGAAGCATAAATAGAAGACATTTATAGGAAAGTAGATAATGTTGAAACCATAATGTTAGGTGAAATAAATCATGTATACAAGCTTAAACACCTTATAATTTCCCTCGGTTGAGTAATCCAAAGTAAAAAGCAAAAGCAAAAGACTGATAAAAGTGAGATAGACCTTTAACAAATGAGAAGGAGACCGGGTCTGAGGGTGTGCAGAGGGAAGGCGAGAAGGGGGCATGAGTTGATTTAAGATGAGTTGCATACATATACCCACTACCCACTACAATGGATGAAGTCTTTTTATGTCACAAACGTAAGTTAAAATAAAAATAAAGAAAAGGGATCTGGAGATAGAGGAAGAGAGGCGAGTAGAGAGTGGAAGGGGAATAAAAAGAATCAAGATGTGTTAAGTACATTTGTCTTTTCCTCCCCAGGATGAATGTAAATGTCAGGTACTCCAAACATATGCTAATCAAAGAAAAGAAAAATAAACTTGCTTGGAGGACTACACCTTACACTTTTTCAAATTTAGCTCTTTTAGAAAGGAGAAACCAAATTATTCTATGGAGTTTTAAATTCACTGCCCTGAATATCTAGTAGGGCTTGACATTCATCTGTCACGTAAGAAATGTCATTACCTCATACTGAAGAATGCAGCTGGCAATCACTACGTTTATCCCTGTTTCCACAGTTTTGTCCCAGTCCAGACTTTTATGCTCTACCTGGAATAGCTGTTTAGTTGATTTTAAAGGTTCTCTTTCCTGCAAGCTAGTTATTCCTCAGAATCTTAAAATATGTGTGTTCTGGTTACTATTCCCTCTTTGCTGAGACAAAATAACTGACACCCATAATTAAGAAAGGAAAAGTGCATTGAGCTCACGGTTGTGGAGGTTGCAGTCCATAATCAGCTGGCTCGGAGGTGGTGTGCCTCAGGGGCGACAGTCCAGGGACGCAGAAGACAGCAAAAGCGGCAAGAGCAGAAGCCACAGAGGAAAAGGGAGGCTCTATCCCTTGCTTATATTGCACACAGGCTGCCTGCCCTAGGTTGGGTCCTTTGCATCCACCATCTCGCTGCCCTCTTCTCACTCAGGCTCAGGGTATTTACCAAGTGAGACCAGGGGACCCTTGGACCCTGCTGAGATGCTTAGTTAAGCTTCAAAACTTCTCAAATTGACACAATACAATGTATCAGCTATAACAATTTTCATTCATTACCTTTGTTCATTAAGATCAGGCAGGGGGGTTGGGGGCCAGGGGAGATAGCTCAATAGTATAGGAGCTTACCTGGCAAGTGCAAGGGCCTAAATTCAATCCCCAGTTCTGCAAAAAAAAAAAAAAAAAAAAAAAAAGTCCTGGGTGTTTCTCCATAGCTGGTAAATAAATAAATGTTCTAGATCATAATGAATTTTATCTTATGATTTGGCTTTATTTTTCTTAGGAATAAAGTTCACCCTCTCTTAAGCAATGGTCTACACATTGTCACACAATTTCCCAGAAATGTCATTCCTGAAAATGTTGCTTCTAAATACAAAAGTTCAATCAAATGGCATGGTTCATCAGTGTAGGTAATCATTAAACATTTAAATAAATATATAAACACAGTTATATTCTCCAATCAAAAAACTAATGTCACAATAAAATAAATAAGAATAAATATAATTCTGTATAATCTGAACTCCACCTTTTGTGAATATCTATTAGCTTCAATATTTTCATTTGCAAGTAATACAAAGCAGCACAAAATGCTTTACTATATAACATTAAAAGCCAAATGTTTGTCTTGTGTTTAAAAGGACAGATATAACAACATCCGGATGGGGAAGCTACAGTTCTGTTTGGGTTAGTATATACTTACTTACGGTTGTACTAAAAACTCAAGAGTATCTTTAGTTACTCAGGAGCTTACTATTTTCTGATGAAAATATTTGAGTTGGTGGCCCAGGGCTGGATTCTACCTGGAGCTCAGCTTCCTAATCCACTTTGCTTTGCCAATATCTTGTTTTGGAGGCTGCTTAGGTTTATCCCTCATGAGTTCATTTCAAAAAAAGAAAAAACTGTTGAGAGGAAAGACAAGGAAAACAGCACACATACCTTCTCTTTCAGATTGAATCCATGCAGTGCATGTAACACTTACATTGACCTAAATTTAGGGTCCCTTGTCTTAAAGCAAGTCTGGGAAATGTGACCTTTAACTTCAACATCAAAACAGACTATAGGGGGTCAGGGAGATGGCTCAGTGGAATAAGCACTTCCCTAGCAAGCACAAGGGCCTGAGTTCATTCCCCAGTTCTGAAAAACAAACAAAAAAAGACTATAGAGGTCCAGCAAGATAGCTCAGATGACCAAGCACACGCTTCACCTGTACTGGGACTAGTACTGTGTGACTCACTGGCCCCAACCCTGGGCAGGCACGCTGAGCCAGCCACCAAGACTGGGCCTAGGGATGCACACCTGTAATCCCAGCTGGAAAGGCTGCCAATAGGAGGATCAGTACATATCTAGGTTACTCAGTGAGACCCTGTACCAAACGCATTTTTTAATTTTTTTTCCAATGGAAAATGGAAATATACTTTTTAAAGTTTCTAATACTAGGAGAAACTATCATACTATGTCTTTTAAACAGATTGTAAGTCAAATATACAGGATAAGTCTTAAAACAAAAATTAAGACTGAGAAGTATTCAGAAAATTAAATACTAATTAATTAAAAATTAAATGTTTCAAAACAATTAAACTAAGAAAAAAATTTTCATGGTAGTAAAGAATTACTAAGAATAAAACATAAGATAACTAAATTCATTTTTAAAAGAAAATAAAAGAGGACTATGAATTTAAGGGAGCAATGTGCAACAGCTTCACGACTTTATTCAGAAGGCTAGTTTTTTCCTTAGAAACTGAGATAGCCTCATGTGACCACAAGAAGAGACAGGATAGCTGAACAAGGAGTTCTCAAAAAAAGTGGGGGGGGGGTGTCAGGTGGCAGACTGTCTAAAGACTGGTTTCACCATTAACCGATAGTATACTCAAACATACAGTGTATAATTAACATATTAATTCCATTCCAATGCTGTAAATAGGCCTGTTTGTCAAATAGGCTGACTCCCACATAACACTTCATAAATGAATATAATATCTCGAAAACAAAACTTCCGTTTTTCTTTGTCTCTTCAGAGTTTGGTATAAGTATATTGCTCAGAGAAAAGATGCATTGATTAAAAAGACTTTGTGGTCATTTACTGAGTTCAGGGCAGTCTGAGCTGAGGGCAGGTGAAATAGTTGTTGTGCTGCAGATTCTATTGTGAGATCTAATTTCCATGAGCATACAGCATCTTTCAAGATGTTTTATTCATAAATGGATAGAGAGTATGTTGCAACATTCAACTCTAAATACATTAACAAAGTAAGATAAAGTGATTTCTCTTTTACTATACTAAAAATAATTTGTGAAGCAAAATTCTCAAGGAAAGAGGCTTATGTTGTAAGACTAAAATTAATGATCACTATGCCCGATGTAGAAATGTGTAATTGTTGAATAGATGTGGACCAAAGATGTTTGATTATTTTTAATGCAAACTTTGGGCATAATGTAGTAGGCATGATAAATATATCTGCATTTATCTTCCATAAATAAATGCTTGTGGAAGGAGGGCCATCAATATAGCATTAATATTTCTATGATATTATATTATGAAGTAATGAAATATTAAATTAGTCCACAGAATTATTATTTCCTCTATGTAATTTCTAATCTAATAGGAGAAATATGTGCAGTAGATTTGAGCATCTGCTGCACAAAAAATATGCCTTCAGATAAAATTGAAATCTAATTAGTATCAGAATAAAAATACTAAAATGATGCTGAGATCAATACTGAAGGTAATGTAGATAAAAGGTAACTGTGGTTCTACAAATAGCTCTCAGGGCCAAGAGAATGAAAACTTTCACTCAAAGGTGCCAGTATTCTAAATGAATTTCATGTCTTCAGAAGGAAAAATAAAATTGGGTGGGACGTGAAAGGAAATATCATAAATTCGGTTACTGAGGTATTAACTTGTAAGCTATTTGAAATAATTTCGCAGTTATGCACAAAATAATTTATCAGTCATCTACAGTAGTCTTTTCCTTTCTGGAGTTTATAGAAAGTCATATTTAATATCCAGATATAAAATCTGCATTAATTTAAAACCAGTTAATCTCCTACACTGGCACCTGTATGAAATATAAGCAGGGACAACTAAAAACAGGCTAACTAAAAACATTGGTCTAAGATGAAATGAAATTGCCTGTATGGAAAGTGACCATATTCTTTGAGTTACATGAGGTTTATAATGTGTTTTCCTTAAGTGACTCCATTTGCAAAACCAGAGGAAAAGACTATTAGATCATTCACTACGCAGATCATCCTTCATAGCTCATACCTAGTATGATCGAAGAATATTGTGAATATTTAATTTAAAAACAATCACAGTACAAGCTATATTGGCACACATTCCCCTCAAAGCACTGCCCCTGCTTTGGTACACTAGCTCCATCACTGTCACCACTTTCTGAATCGGTGCCAGAAAGTTTCTTTCATAAATGTCTCATTTGCACCATCCTAACACCCTACAGCAATCCGCAATGCTTACTTTTCATGATTATTTGGACTTAGGGAAGACTCAGAAATCCTACAATGCCAAATCTGGTAAATCAGGTTGGTGAGGACAAATATAATGGGCTTAACAAGCCTGCCTTTCTGTTGGATGTAACTTGACAACAACATTGACTGTATTTTTTAAATCACATTTTGTAGTGATACTCGCAAAGCAGCTTCTAGAACTCCTTCAGAAAGTAGCGCTATATGTGCTCAGATGGATGGGGCAGTACTTCCATGGGGATTAGAGGCATTGTATCTTTTGCTATCATAACTTTTTAAAAATGAACTCGCACCATAAACTTTCATCAGCCCTTGTATTGCAGTGTGAGAGACTATGAAAACAAGTCAGAAAAAAAAAAAAAGAATGACTAAGTAGATTGAATTTGTCTGTGCTGTGTTAGATAGCACATATATGTTTTGATATATGTGTCCCTTCCTCATATTTCCCCTACCCTCGGCAGAACCAGGGATTAAACTCAGGCCCTTCTCCTTGCATTTGCCAGGGAAGCGCTTCTTCCACTGAGCCATCTCCCTGGCCCCTCCTTCCTCATACTTGTTCCCTTCTTGGACTAGCTTCTTCCTCTGTCTTCACTCTGCCCGTGGCCCTCTACTGAGAACTGCATGGCCCTCAAGCATTGCTCTGTCACTTGTGGTCCTTGTGCCAGTGATAGGAGCACTACCTGGCACTTTCTTAGACTTTTAGGCTCTCAACAACCACCCAGACCTCAACAGTCACAGCCTTCCTGTTAAAGAGACTTTTAAGTGATTTCTATGCCTGAGAAACTCTGAAAGATTCAATATTAGTGACACATAGGTGACAGCAAGCCAATTCTCATACACACTCCACTGCTTTCATTGCTCCTTGGTAGCTGGTGCCATATCAGCATATTTGCATGTGGATTAACTTTCACGATGCAAGCAATCTCTTAGATTATACAGAATCAAAAGTAGTTTTAAACGTAACACAAACATTTTAATTGCATATTATTCAAAATAATCTAACTTTTTTTGAGTACTAGAGTTTGAAACCAGGGCCTTCCAGAGGGGCTGCGTCACTAGAATACACTGTCAGCTCTCTTTAATTTTTAAACATTATAAAGGGAAAAGAAAGAAAAACCTTCAAAGCTCTTTGAAAATGAGCAATGTATCCCACTACACTATCAGACTAACATATTTTTTCAAGATTTGAAAGAGGATTCTTGCTACTGTCCTTGGTAGTGATTAGGATCCACAGACTACAATATGAATGCTACAAACAACCAAATTTGGTACCATTTCCAATCTCTTATATCTGCTATTCCCAACTTGGTCCATGCTTTGCCATTGAAATCAAGTACAACAATAAAAGATGGCATGCATGAAATAAATCTGCAACTGTCATCCGTGACCCTCAGCTGAATTGCTGGAATGATGGCCAGACCGCTCCGTTGCCTGTATCGATTCATTGTATGCTAAATGGTGCATTTTCAAACTTTCAAACCAGAGCTTTTGATTGGCTCATGTTTTGAGGATAGAAGTAAGTTTCATTTGAAAAAAAAAAATCCATCTCGATTCTAAAGGGTTTTGAAAGGTCATAAGTGGAAGGATGATCGGGACGGAACGAGGCTCAGACTCCAGAGCAGTCCGGGCCAGAGTAATTGGATATATGGCTGTTTCTCAAGCGTTTTGATCACAGCGTACTGACATCTGCCAGCTCCTGCCCTATCTGTCGCTGATCCCGGTCAAATACTTCTCAAGCAGAATCACTCAAGTCATTTTGATTCATTTTTTATGTGACTCAGGCTTTCAAGCTAGGACATGGCCTGAAACAAATTATCCCCTTCCTGTGGCCTAGCTCATGAGTGCATGAGGCTGGGTTTAAAACTGGAATTATAGGTAAGAATAATCTCTCTGTATTTCATAGTGCGGGAGGCACTGGCTTGGAAATGACTTTTCAGCCTGTGGTGCCGTATCTTTCTAGCATTTCATGCGTCACTGTCTTCCTAATGTCCATTAGCAGGTATTTCCTGAGTGTGTGCTCGACACGTTTTTGAATGAAGAACCAAAAACTAAACACAACTGACTGCAGGACACTCTTTTTATCTGCCCCGAAATATAATGGCTAAGCAACGTGATAAGAATAGATGGGATACATGAAATGATTATTCTATGGGAAGACAGGAGATGAAATAAATGACTAGAGGGGGAACACTAGGTTAATGTATGTTTTGTTTTGCTTGGCAACCAGTTATCATACCTAAAATGTATGACAATATGATATTAGGATTTGAAATTACTTTTGAATCAACTTTCTTTGGAAACAAAAAATCTCACACCATTACTCATCTGATTGCTAACAATCTGAATAAGGAAAATGTCAATTTTGAAGTCTAAATAGTGAGAAACACACAGCAAAAATAAAATATTGAAACACCATCTAAGTAAAAGTAATCAATTTTTAGGCATTTATAAAGCCTGAAAGCTTAACTTTAGAAGTAAGTTGATTATTCTCACTGAATAGATATTCAGTTCCCTTCTGTATGTTTAAAGATATAGTAATCTATGTATCATAAACATGTGGATTTTTTTTTCTACTTGGTTCATCACTGCGAGCAATTTAGATTCCAAACTGGTGCCTCTCTGCTCCTCAGTACTCTCCTCAATGACCTCCTGAATTAATTGATATAATGAGCTCCTCTAGATGACTTTTTCTGTTAGGCTGAGCTAATATTAACCTGCAATAATTTAGACAGTAAATACATTGCACAGAGACATTGACTCGCCAAATATCAAAACTAAGTATCAAGGATGTTTTAGTTTCCTGTGAATTTGTAACATCAGTCCCTTGCTTCCTCTTAGGGTATGGACAATGACAACTGTTGGATGTCAGCCCCTGCTACTGTGGCCCAGGCTAGGAGACTATGTGGCTCAGTGGTTATGGGAACATGCCCTGGCCACACAGGACCACATATAACTCACAGTTACCCTTCCTGCCCATAGTTCTCCTCTCTGGCTCCACATTGGTACTGCTTTCCAACATTTTATGTGACACTATTTAAGAGGCAGGCATGCTTTAATGTTCCAAATTTTAGGAACCTCTTCTCAAAGCTATCCTAGTAAGCAAATTCCTGTAGCATTTCATTTCACTTTTAAAACTCATCAAATCCTTCTGGTATTACATTTGACTTGAATCTCGTCCTCCACTCTCACCTCTCTCTATCTTATAAATAGAGAAGGTAAAGGATATGGACCATTTTTGGAACCTTCATAAGAGCAAGACAAAATCTAGATTATGCCTTTATTTCTACATGTTTCATCCCAACAGAGCTCTTTGTCCCACATCCTTATACAGCCCTGCAGCTGTGCATTGCAGCTCAATCAAAGCTTTTGACAGTGGCTAAAATTGACCTGTGAGCCCTCACCTGAAATTCTATAGTGTTTCTTATATAGACATTGTGCCATTTTTCATTTCCACCTTCTGGCCTAATTCTCATCTGTAATATGTCTGTGTTCATAGGTGGTAAACTCTTCAAAGGCTATGCAACTCACGTTATTCATCTTTTGTCCTTACATAGTGCTGTGCATACTACAGATGCTCAATAAATACTTATTGCGGGTACAAAGTGTATGAAGAATGGTTTAATAACAGGTACTTATGTAGAATCAGCAGGTTCCATGTCGCACTGCACTGTACTCTGCTCCAACATGATTGAGCAGTGGCCGATGGCAAATACAGACTTGGAAAGGGAGAATACAGTCTCTAAAACCAGCTTTATCAGATTATTTAGCAGAAAGCTACTAGTGCATTTGGATGAATGATTTTTACCCAAGATAGTTCTCTCTCCATCTACAGCCTATGACCCACTATTTTGGATTGTGCTGCATTCATTTGAGAGGACATTTTATTTCACAGATAAAATCTTGATACATCTTCTGTGAAAACTAATACATAACAATTAATGCTTTCTTTTTAAATCTGGGAGCATTTTAACCATGAAAAGTTAGAAAAGGAAGGTGGGAAGGAGGAATTGAAAGAAGAGATAAGGAAATAGGAGCATGAAAAACAGTTTAGACCATTAAAATAGGATGTTTCAGAACAGATTTCAGCTTAGTATTGCCAGGGCACAAGCTAGGGAACTGGAAGCGGTCGTACAGGTATGTGTAGTTCAAATGAGTGCCCTCTAGCTCCTATCTAATAATTATCTACTTCGTGAGCATTGCCTCCAAACCTAATGCAGTGATTATACACATGGGAATTCTATTCAGTATTTAAAGAGGATGCAGTCCTGTCCTTTGAGGCAACATGAATAGAACCAGAGGTAGTTCTGTTAAGTGAAATTAAAGGCAGAGAGAGCCAGGCTCTCACTCATATGCAGAAACTAGAAAATCATAACCCACAGAAATTGAGAAGAGAGTGCTGGGTACTAGACGCCGGAGGGTGGAGAGGTAGAGCTGAAAGAGCTGATCAGTGAGTACTGAGCTACAGCTGGATACGAGTAGGAAGTTCTAGTGTGCTACTGCATCCAACAGGGACTGGCTATAGATATCCATGTATTATATATTTCAAACACTACAAGAAAGGATTTTAAATATTTTCACCATAAGAAAACAATAAGTGTTTGAGGAGATAGATGTGTTTAAAAAGTACACAATACAAACATAGATCAAGACACCACGAAGGACATATTCATATGCATAGTTTCCATCTTGTGATGTTATGGTTCAAAAATAAATTTAATTTAAAAATAAAATAGGTTTTAAGAGTATTACAGTTTTAAAATGGCAAACTGAAGTTCTCAAAGATTGAATTATGCAGATATAATTAGCTATCCAGTGAACAGAAAGACAAATCTGAGCAGAAATGTGTTTCATGTCTGCCAAAATACTTTATCTTTAAGGAGGCATCTTTAGTTACCCAGCTGGGCATAGGTGGACATGTTTTGAAGCTTTAGGAATCTTTCTTTATCATGTTAGTAGATATCATAGCTTTTTGCCTGGCATTATTTCAAATATTGAAACTTATATGGAAAACTCAGTGTTAGTCATTCTTAACTTGGATTTGTCCTTGGTAAGATAAAAATTAGGCCCCAACATGGCTTATCTGCCATCACTCATCAAGCAGAAATTTAGTATCTTTGTCTAGAGGTAAACAAAAAGTGAATGTGTGATATATACATATATATAAAAAAAAAAAAAAACCTCCACTGCTGTTTCCCAAAACTAGGAAGCACCAGGCCTGCGATCCATCATCCGCCCTGCGCATGGCACCTTCCATCATGAATCATATTAATCGGCTTAAACTAACGAGGATGAATTGCTTCAGGAAGGCGACGAGGCATTGCTGTGATTCATAGCCCCGACAGCTTGGAGTGTGGCCGCTCCTAAAGCTCGGGTGTTGGTTGGTTCACTTCTGTTTGTCTCTCTCTCCTTCTGACAGATGCGTGCCCAACCACTGCGAGCACGGCGGCAAGTGCTCCCAAACCTGGGACAGCTTCCGATGCACTTGTGATGAGACCGGCTACAGCGGGGCCACCTGCCACAACTGTGAGTGCCAATTTATCTCACTTTAATCTCGTAATTGCATGAGAACCACACGTCTTCGGTGAGGCTTGAAAACTCAGCAACCTGAATTAATCCACGCGCTGCTCGCAACCCCTGACACCCAAAAACTCTGTCGCTCTGCCAGAAAGTGTCCTCTGGTTGTCAAAATTCATTCCCTCCCTCACGCCTAATGACGCCAAAGGAAGGGCTGAGGCTGTCAGGGTTCCAAATTTGAGACTGGAACAGGGACTTGGATTTGCCTCTTTGTGTTTAAGCCATGGCTGTCCAAAGAGATTGTTCAGGAAACGTTCACGGAATTTTTCTGAGGGGACCCTCATCTATCAATTCATTAGAGAGGCACAGACAGAGCATAATTTCAATATTTTGTTTCTGGGCAATGGTTGCCTTAGGCTTGAGGCCAAGTAGTTGTCCATGGATTGGGGAGGCTTTATTTGTTTTGTAGATCAGAAAAATGAGTCCGAAAGTGGAATGGACTCAATCAAAATTCTATGCCTAAAATGAGAAGACAAAATTTAAAAACTATTTTAAAATAAAGTCCAATAATAACTAGTAAAAGACAGATGATGTTTTCTCTTCTATAGCTTTATTCTGAAAAAATAAAAATTAATCTTTTAAAAATCAAAGCATGCTAACTCTATAATACTAATTATTCAATAAGGCATGGTCATCTCACAAAGCACTTTTGAGAACATGTGCTGTGAAATACACACCTAGGACAAGAAGGTCATGTGTTGCATAGTGCATGTGAGTGAGTGCATACACATGCACAAGTGTATGTGGGAAGGGAGGCAGGCAGGCAAGCAGGGAGGAAGGGGGGAAGGAGGGAAAGAGACAAGGAAAGGAGAGAAAAAGAGATTCAGCTCACTTTCAATATTTAAATACACAACTTCTGACATTGCCAGTCCTATGGAAAACCCACTACTATTATGGACTACTGGACTCTATTGGATTATTCTGCTGAATTCACGTACCTACCATATTTAAATGGCAATGGAATATCCATCTCTGAAAAAACTAAACCAAAAAAGGGGGATACAAATGAAGGACCATTTTATACCTGTATATTCAAAATAGTTAGGCTAGATATACAGCTACTTTCTCTTAATTCAATGAATAGAAAGATTTGTTCTACTAGAGTTTGGGCAGAATATCACATCTGCATCTTGTACTGTGAATAACCACTACGAAGACAACAATATGCAATGCATTAATTATTGAAATTGTCCGACTAACCTGTTTTGAAACTGTTTCATTGCTATTTGTTTCTCAATAAAATTATTAAAAATAATAAATAAATAAAATATTTAAATATACATCATCCAAAGAGCTCCATACACTGAGACAGTAGTATCTCATTCCTCTAATTGTACAGAGGGATTTTTCTTTCTCTTTACTTTTGAGAAACGTGAAGTGAGATACTCCCTGGTTAGTGTCTTGAGTAGAGTCTGGTTCTCTCAGCCTTTCCATATTGTTATTAATAGCAAGGTACAGTAAGAAATCATGTTTAGAGTGTAGTTTAAGATGTAAACTAAGTAAAACTATAGTTTATTTAACAGAGATATTTTTAGCAATCCCCACTCAAAAAAGATTTTTAGGAAGCCAGCACTACTAGGGAGGTATTTAAGAGTCCAACCAGATAGGCAGTACCATCATCATCAGTACAGCCTTTATACATAGGAAAGTATCAATGAATAAGGAAAGAAAGTGATTGGTAATGGATTTGATTAGAAGGAAAGAATCACTGAAAGAGAAAATAAAATCTGAAGGGAACAATAGATACTGGAAAAAGAGAATGATCCTGTTGAAAAGGAAGGAATTGCTGGGATGAAGAGGACAGGAGAGGGAAGGGGGAGAAAGAGATTTTTCTGTATATGTAAGCAGGATGGTTTGGACAACTGTACTGTGGATTTCTGCTGGTCTGCGGAAAGGAGCAGTTAACGTTTATTTCTTTGTCTTCTTTTTTCAATTTTTTTCTCCTTTTTCTCTCTCCTTAATTTCTCTTATTTGTTTTGTTTTTTCTTCTTTCAGTTTTTTCATGCATATCTTTGCAACTAATTTGAAGACAATACTATGCAATGTAGTAAATACTAACATATTCATACTGCAAATGCTGTCAAATTGGCTTGGTGAAATTCTGTATCATTTGTATTTTTTTTTTCTGTTTTTAATACTATTTTGTTCTCTCTTTTAAAAAATTTAGAAAGGAAAATAAAATCATAGCTAACACTGTTTCTTATCTACTTTACCAAAATTTGGCATTTAGTATATGATATTCATTATATAAATTATGATGTTCAAACAATTTACCTTTGTAAAGCAAGGACCTTCCTCCCATCAGCACACTTTGTAGCATACATAATAAATAATCATGTTTAATTATAGGACATCTTGTTTCTGAGATATGGAAAAAAACTAAAGACAAAGATCAAGAAATTGTGGTGTTTACAAGGTTCTACTTCAATGATTACCTTGATATTGAATTGAAGTTTGAGATCTTTTTAAACGGGTTCTGTCTATCCTTAAAGGACACCACCAAAGGAAAGAGTCTTTAAACAGTATATGTTACTGATGGAGTAGCAGACCCTTGGTTCTTAAGAAGAATGACTGAAATCTCTCAAGTTTGATTCCAGAAGCCAGATCTAAAAGTAAAAGAGAGAAATCACCTCAAGTCCTGTTTCTACTACCTACTTGCTCGCTCATTCCATTTGTTATAATGCTATCAAAAACATTGTCTTTTTAAATAATGAAAATCTGATCCCTTGTTGCCATCCCTAAATCAGGCAACTACCCTGAATATCAGGTGTGTGCACACATAGAGATTAAAAGGCCATATTGCATAGTGCAAGAAAGGGTTTTGTTCAGAATATCCCTCGTAGCTTATTGAAGGAATTTACTTCCTAGAAAAAGATTTGACACATCTTTTATCACTCTTATGAATTAGGTAAAAATTGAGAGTGGCACACCCCACAACATAATGAAAAAAGATGTAATGTGTGCTATCAAGTCTGACACAGAATTGAAGAAGTCTGCATTGGTCTGAAATCAAAGGTGGCGCTCAAAGCAAGATCAAAGATTGAGGAAACGCCTTCATGCTGGTGCTGGCTGTAGGTACAGCACCATATATGCCTAGCTAATTCCCGACTGCTCTTTCCTCCCATTGACTAAGGGTTTCTGATGGGTCTTTTTGTCATCATCGTTGTTGTCCTCTTCTTCTTTCTTCTTCCTTCTTCTCCTTCTTCTTCCTTCTTCTCCTTCTCCTCCTCCTCCATCTCCTCCTCCTCCTCCTCCTCCTCCTCCTCCTTCTTCTTCTTCTCATCTTTTTGAGGCAGGACCTCACTGTGCAGTTCAAGCTGCTCTTCAGCTCACCCTCCTGCATCAACCTCCCAAGTGCTAGGATCACAGGCATGCTCCACCATACCCAGTTCTGATAGCTTTTAGGTGTCAGCTACCAGCAAGCTGATAGCCCATGTTGCCTACAATGTTTCTCTTTGTGTGTGTGTGTGTGTGTGTGCACGCGTGCGCGCGCGTGCGCGTGTGTGTGTGGCATTTTACCTGTTAGCGTTATAGCTGAGCACCACAATCTGAAAATCCAAACTGTTTCAAAATATGAAACTTTTCAGTGCTGACCTGGCACCCCAAATTTTAGAGTCTAAGGAACTTTGTATTTTACAATTTTAGATTAGGAATACTCAACCTGGAAGGTCTATATAAATATCTAAAAGTAAAAACTGAAACACTTCTAATCCCAACTATTTTGGATGAGAGATACCCAAGTTATACTAAGTATTTCACCACAGTATTTATTGAAAAGAAAGCATTCCTTCTTGACACAAATTATTCTAGTATTAAATAGTGATTTGGGGGTCTGCCCATTAGCTCAGTTGTTTAAGTCCCAGCTTAAGCAAAGCAATTAGGCTCAGGATCCTGTGGTTCAACCCCAGGTCCTCAGACCTTACCAGACTTGCCCTTAAGGCATCCTGAGCCAGCCCCCCCAAAAAAATCCTTCTGAACTATAAAAAAAATTGTGATTTTATAAAAAGAAAGGCAGCCAACTAAATTTGGAAGTTTAAAAAAAATTAATATAGAAGTTCTAACCTTATCATTAGGCGACAAAATGCTTCAGCCCATTTCCCACACTGGCTCAAGCCAAGTGAACCAGCCTAGCCTTTTTGTTAGGCTCACACTGCCTCACTGGGTTCCACCACTTCCTGTACATGTGGCCGTGTGAACTACATGGGCTCCAGTTTCTGCCTTTATTAAATGGATGCAGTTGCAGTGTCCTCCTCCAGAAGTTATGATGAGATTAAATGAGATGGTTTAAAGAAGGTCCTAGAAAGAACTTCATTGTACTTGCTACATTCTTTTTTTTTCTTCTTTCTCTTTCTTCGGACCTGGGAATTGAACTCAATGTATTGTGCTTACGAGGCAGGGGCTTATGCCACTGAGCTATCTCCCTGACCCACTTACTACATTTTCAACATTTTGTCCCTTTCAGCTGAAGTTGCCCTTTGCTCTGAACTTCCACAGCAATAATTGTTTGTATCACACAATGTGTCACCTAGTTTTATGTCACTATCCATTGCTTACTATTTCCATAGTAGGTCTGGGCTTGAAGGCTCTGATTGGTTCCCATAGAACACTCTTCTAGAACAATTGAACAACATTGTGGGTAATCTGGACCACCCTTAGACATACATCTAATTGATTATAAATGGGGATTTGCAAATAAATTGTACACGCAGTGTGAAGGACAGACTGTAGACACCACTCCCCTGCAAATTCAGGATATCATCCTTAAGTCCACCAGGAAAGCCAAAAATCACTGTAGATTATGGCAAGCCAGATTTCAATGTCCAAGAGTATAGTCTCTGACAAGATGAAAATAGAACACACTTTTGTAGTGTTAAAAATTCTTATACAAGATAAATAAATAAATAAATAAATAAATAAATAAATAAATAAATAAATATTCTTATGCAGTTGTTGGATTCTCAGGGAATTTCTGAGAACTGCCTGGTGGTGTATATGAACATAAAATCCCTGACAAAGAGAGCAAAATGATCACTTGAAACTATTTTTTGTTATGTACTAAGTAAACAGTGCTTCACCCTCCAAGCACCACACAATTGCTTCTGTCTTGTAGGTAAAACTTGGAGTTTACAGTAACAGCCTTCTCTTGGAATGATGCAGTGCAGACACTTTCAGTAGTCCCAAGCTTACACTTTAACTCTCCAAAGGTTCTTTAAAACCATCTTATTTTTTTCCACATGTATTCCTTGTCACTTCATAATCATGGCCCTAAGTTACGTAAGTAACATTCAAACAGCTATCCCTTAGTTCAGGGTTCAATGGATGTATTTTTCTCCTTCATACAGTGATAATTGGCATTATGAACGTGATTTGTTTTACAGTTTTGGGAAACATGACTACATTTGTGGTTTCCCATGGGGAAGATGGCCCTGGTCGTGTTTGTCATCTGATGTGGAATCTGCAAATGGAAGCACAATTTTGCTGAATTTCCCTAAACTTCTCTAGAATACCCTTCATTATATGATAACTTCTAAGGATAATATTTTGGCATATGGAAAATACAAGCAATGTTTGAGGATGGACGTTTATAATAATTTTGAAATGCCCGATGAAATATTTTCTCTTTCCCCAGGTAACTTTAACGAAAGATAGAGCACATCCCATATATATAGACATAGTATTTCTAGCAGTAATAACAGGAGAAAACCTAAATGACCTACAGGGATCTAGTACAACCCCGTAATCACAGGATTTATGAGTTCTACAATATGTAAGAAGAAACAGGTTTTAATGTGATGTTATGTTACGATTTAGATTGAGAATTAAGCCCTCAGAGGTGGAGCTCTTGGAAGGTATTTGGATCATTGTCTCACGCGGGTGCTACAGCTGGGTGTGCTATTAGGAGGCAGAGCTTGATTGAAGGAGGTGGAGCCTGATTGAAGGAGGTGGAGCCTAATTGAAGGAGGTGGAGCCTGACTGAAGGAGGAGATCCCTGGGGGCGTGGTCTGGCAGGGTTTATCTACCTCCCCAGTTCCGCCCTTGTCTCTGCTTCCTGGTCACCAGGATGAGAGCCATAGCAGTTGTCCTCCAGGGCAGGCCCTTCCACCCTGCCTTTTCCACATCTGAGCTGCCAACCAGGGGCTAAACTTTCTCAAACTGTGAGCCAAAATAGACTTCTCCTCCTTTAATGTGTGGGTTACAGTGTTGTTTGTCTGAGATAGGAAAGTGAGATATTGTAAGACATATTCATAAAACTTTCACTAGCCAGGGCGAGAGAACAATTTGAATATATAATGTCAACTCTTCTATGTGCTGTTGTTTGAAGCTGTTACTCTAGGTCCATAAATTCCACTTCACCCTATCACTGCATATGTGAAAAGTGCAGTCCACATCAATAACCCACACTGCATTATTTAGGATCCATTATACCCATAAGTACTTTAATTCAAGACATGTTTTTAAAAGAATGTAATTCTACCTGCCT